>JACXGM010031670.1:0-12886 GCA_016801145.1 Umbra pygmaea
CCATGATCCCACGCATCTTCCCGACGTCATCCAAGTACATCTTTTGCTATTGTTTTGATTGAGAGCCCCCCGGTGGCCAAAAATTACATATTGCACGTTTAAGGATGGAATGAGGCAGATATTTTCCTGTACCCTTCCCCAGACCTGTGCCTCGATACAATCCTGTCTCGGAGGTCTATAGACAATTCCTTGGACTTCAAGGATTGGTTTGTGCTCTGACATGCACTGTTAACTGTGGGACCTTATATAGACAGGTGTGTACCTTTCCAAATCATGTCCAATCAACTGAATTTACCACAGATGGACTCCAATCAGGTTGTGCAAACATCTCAAGGATGATCAGTGGAAACAGGATGCACCTGAGCTCAATTTTGAGTGTCATGGCAAAGGCTGTACATGCACATGTGCTTTTTTCATTTGTTATTTTAATAAATTTGCTAAGATTTCAAAAACACTTCTTTCACATTGTCATTAATGGGTATTGTTTGTAGAAATTTGAGTGAAATAATTAATTTAATCCATTTCAGAATATGGGTGTAACATAACAAAATGTGGAAAAAGTGAAGCATTGTAAATAATTTCCAGATGCACTGTATATGAAGGATGAACAGACAGCGAGAAAGAAACAAGGGTTTCATGTTATCTACATGGACAATCCCTTCATCACATTATGTGTCATGTCATCATGTTTAATATTATCTATATCACAATACATGTTGTCATGTTTTTGTCTATATCATTTGCATCTGTGTATATCTGTAATTTACAACCATTGATGACTGTAGTATATAATGCCATAAATAAAGTGGCATGCTCAAGGATACAATGCATTTGGCACAGTTGAGAAATGAACCGTCAAACTTCAGTCTAAAATTCTGACTCCCTGACCACTGAAACATATGATGATGATGATGATGATGACTGGGAAACCAGGTGTCCATAGCATGAGTTCAAGTGCAGCATCCCCCCCCTCCCCCCCATTGTAAAGCTTCTTCTAATCTCTCTGGCAGCAGATCATCGACGTCGCCATGAAATGGGATTATCATAACATAGCTTGTGCTTTTCTTTGTGAAGCGCATATCATGTTTCAATAGCTGTGACAAACGAAATCATACACACACACACAAACACACGTACACACGTGCACAAGGACACAATCATACTCCCACATACACAGAAACACACACAAATCATATAAACACTAACCCCCCACCTCCATCTCATCACGCAATTGGCCATGCACAAGTCCCCTTAAGCCTTATCTCATTTGTAACCACTCAGCAGTTTGTATAGATGTAGACCTATTACACGTCACCAAGCTGTACAATGTTACACATTTGCCAACTACAAATTCACAGGCGCCTGACCTGCACACAAGGAAAAACTCAACAATGACTTGCCTTGGTAATTGTGTCCGACTACTTACATACAATGCCTATAGAAAATCATCATACCCCTTTGAAATAGTCACTTTTTTGTCTTACAGCCTGAAATCAAAACCCATTAAAAAAAAATTGTTCCAGGTTTTTATACAATTTTCATTGCAGAATTGTTCCATCCACAGATTTTCTATTTGATTTAGGTCAGGGCTCTGACTTGGCCACTGAAGGACATTCACCTTCCTCTCCTTAAGCCTTTTTTGGCAATGTTTTTTGGTACCCCACAACATTACAATCCAACCACCATGCTTCACAGTAGGTATGGTGTGTTTTGGGTGGTGTGCTGTGTTTGTTTTTCGCCAAACATAACACTTGCAGTTCAGTCCAAAAGTTCAATCTTGGTCTCATCTGACCATAAAACCTTTTGCCACATGGCATTACAATCTTCCTCATGTATTTTTGCAAAGCCCAAATGAGACTCTGCGTGGCATATTTTCAGAAGTGGCTTCTTTCTTTCCACCCTGCCATACAGACCAACCATTCTCAGCCATAAGGACTTGTGAGTTCCTAAAAGTTGCCATTGGCCTCTTGGTAGCTTCCCTGATAAATGTCCTCCTGGCTCAGTCATCCAGTTTGGAGGGACGGCCAGATCTAGTGAGTCATAATATGGAAACCATCATCCTAGTGAGATGTCCTGATATGGATAACATCATCCTAGTGAGATGTCCTGATATGGATAACATCATCCTAGTGAGAAGTCATAATATGGAAACCATCATCCTAGTGAGATGTCCTGATATGGATAACATCATCCTAGTGAGAAGTCATAATATGGAAACCATCATCCTAGTGAGAAGTCATAATATGGAAATCATCATCCTAGTGAGATGCCCTAATATGAATAAAATCATCCTAGTGAGAAGTCATAATATGGAAACCATCATCCTAGTGAGATGTCCTGATATGGATAACATCATCCTAGTGAGAAGTCATAATATGGAAACCATCATCCTAGTGAGATGTCCTGATATGGATAACATCATCCTAGTGAGAAGTCATAATATGGAAACCATCATCCTAGTGAGAAGTCATAATATGGAAACGTTTTTTCTTTGTATCCCAAACAATTTTTCTTGTGGTTTTGGCTGAAATCTTTCTTGGTCTACCTGAACTTGGCTTTGGTATCAAGAGATCCCTGAATCTTCCACTTGTTAAAAAGTGATTGAACAGTACGATTGGCATTTGCAAGGCTTTGGATATCTTTCTATATCCTTTCCCAACTTAATGCAGTTCCATTACCTTATTACGCAGGTCTTTTGGGCAGTTCTTTTATGTTCCCCATGGTTCAGTATCTAGCCTGCTCAGTGCATCCATGTGAGAGCTAACAAACTCATTGACTATTTACACACAGACTCTGATTTCAATTTAATTTGGGAAATTAACCTTTAATTGCCATTTTAACCTACATTTGTCACCTTGTGTGTCTGTAGCAAGGCCAAACATTCAAGGGTATGTAAACTTTTGATCAGGGCCAATTGGGTGATTTCATCCATATGGTTTACAATGGAGCCAAAATTAGTGGCTTTATCTGATCACTATCCTTACATAACAGTCTGTATTTTTGCATGAACATTAATATTTAATTAATCAATGCTGAAATTTCATAATTTCTCCCAGGGTATGTAAACTTCTGAGCACAATTGTAAGCGTAATTATTTTTTTAAATTAATAATTCTTATTATTAATATTCTTTATTTCTTTTTTCATTTAGATATGTATTTATTTTTCCCACTTGTTTTAGCAATGTACTGTAAATGAATGTTTCCCATGCCAATAAAGTTATTTCAATTAAGAATTGATTGAGGGAAGTGGAAAGAGAGAGAGCGGTGGAGAGGATTTGTACAGTAGGGTTTCTGCGAAGCCCCTATACTGTCATTATCATCATGTATTTACTCTTCATCACAACACGCCAGGGATGTGTGTGTGTGTGTGTGTTTGTGTGTGTGTGTGTAAGGAGCAGAGTTTAGGGTTGTATGCCTGTGTGTGCTTATGGAAAATAACCTCCTGTAAAGTTTTCACTTTTACCATCTTGCAATTTTTCTCTCGTGAGAAACAGAGCAAAACGTCTGAGAGGCTGCAGGACACAATCATGAAGAAGCTCAGTATGAATGTTGATGTGTGTGAATCAAATCTTCTTTACGGGTTTAGCGCTGTTATCATGATGATCAGTGAAATCCAAATCCTATCTGGATAACAAAAAACAATTACAGCAGCATCTGTCAATAACAGGTCCTGATGTCACGGCAGGTATGCTAGCGGTTAACCTTTCAAGACAGAAACGGAAAAGTTACTAGACAGAATCTCCGGGTAAAGGATGTGAAGAATTTAAAGGAGAACATCTTACTTGGCAACCATGGTGCACCATTCATATTCACAGTCCGAGGTGAATAAAAAAAGGTTTCCACAGTTCGGTTCGACCTTGACATCCAATACTATAATTTTTATTACATTGACTTGGGTTTCACAAAGTCAACAACCAAGCACACCTATCAAGCTAACTGTGTTGTATGTTAACATCTGTTGGAGTGACATTCAGCATCTGTTTTCATGGCCCACTTACAGTTTGCAACAAGAATCCTATCATCCATTAATACTGCACGGATATCTTGCTGCGATAGATTATCCAGGAAGCATTTTACTGTTTACTGGCAAAAAACAATATAATAATGTCTATTAAGGGAGTTTATCTGTTCATTAGAAATATTAGCCTTCTAATCTCAAGTCTGGGTATTATTGCCTTGGCGAGCTAACACAACTTTACATGTCTGAGGCAAGGTAACTAGCCATGTCTCCCTGGTTCTGGTGCTGTTCTGACATTGGCTACTTTTGTTTTCTCAGGACTGTGTTTGTGCAGTAATGTACCATTCTTGCAGTACATGACTTCAGTGCTAACAATGCCCAGCCTCCTGATAATGTCCACTTATCCCAGCATGCGGATAATAACCACATAGCCTGCAAGCTTAATATGACCTCTTAGCCCAGTCTTCTAATAAGGAACACTTTTCCCATCATGCTGATAAGGACCACTAAATGTGCTGACAAAAATCTATGCTGCATTTTATTATTATTTTTCTTTAAATATGCGTGTGCTAGTGCTAATACACAGACATAAGCCGCACAGATTTTGGGCTCCTTTAAAAAAGTAATGCAAAGCAAGCTATGCTGGCAATTTCGCCAGTATCGTTTGTAGTGATGAGTTGTTTCTTCAAGCTGAACCGGAAAATAATGACTCTGCCATTCATGCGACTGTGACATTGAAAATTTGTTAGTATCATTCCAGCCCTCCTACAGTATTTAGGGATTTCCATCAGCTATAGATAAACACGGTGAGGCTGAGTTTAACTTGACCACGCCCCCTAGTGGGGTACAAAACGTTGAGTGCATGTCAGTTGTAATGCAACACACTAAGTGACAGAGCTGTTAACCTTTCAAAAAACCTTGGAGTGAGATTTTGTTAGGGGTGACCAAAAATATGCCACGCACGCAGGTTGTTGGCTCAGATATCAGAGAATTGTAATTAATTTGATGTTGTACCCATGTTGTACCCTGCATTCTGGCGGTTTGTGGGGAGGCCCAAAGCCGTTGATAGGGCCAGCCTATTGGAGATGGACAATATTAGTTACATTCTGTGAAGCAGACATAGCTGAATGTCCATCCCCAGGAAATTTTGGATTAAGTAATGTGATTTCCTGCATTCTAGTGGATTTTTGAGTGGTCTGCTAAAGATGTGCAATACCTGAAATTACTCTGATTCATGTTTGGAATCATGACTTGTACGGCCTTCTAGAATTGAGCTTAACATTCCACCAGCAAACATTTGTGTGTCTAAATGTCTATGTACCACAATAAAGCCTTATTCATAGACCAGTGTTTAAAATTTGACCTACAGTAGGTAGGTTGATAGATATTTTGATTAGAATGTTATTAAACAAATTTAACTGAAACCTAACCCATGTTGTGAATAATTGTATTCTTAAGAGCACTTAATGATTTATGTTCAGCCAAAAACGACAGAAGATTAGTTAGGGAGGGACATTGTTCTTCATTCAAAGCCCACCAAATGGTCCATCAGAAACAAATAAGTGCAACAAACAAAGTGCTTAAAAGTACTTCAACAGTACAACGTCTTCCAAGCATAAAACAGATTAATGCATTACAAAAATAACAACAAAATTAGGCATAATCAGTATCAGATGCAGATCAGAAGCTGGTTAAAGTCATTGTCTATGATCTGTGGGCATGGTTATACTGGACTGTGGCCTTCTTGGAGGCCTTGATGACCTCGGAGGGGGGCTCCCATTTGAAGCAGGGCTCCAGATTGGCCATCTTTATGGTCATTATTGAGGACACGGTGCCATCCAATGCTAGGCTGTTTCTTCTCTTGGTTTTGTTCAGTCCCACAACTGAAAACACCCTGTCAGCATCTGCATTTGCATGGGGCAACACCAGGACGAGCTTAGCGACGGAAATCTTGGCTCCTGTCACCTATGGAAAATGCACCAAAGCACAATGGAAAAACATACCTTGATTTTTTATCAGATAAAACATGCATACTTTGCAACATGCATGACACATATATGCACGCAACAATTTTAAGCAACAGATGTAGCCAAACCACACCTGCCAAAAGGAAAGACAAAACAAACCAAAAATGTTTACCTTATGTTTCCTGGTTGCCATTTCAGCCCAGAAGCTTTCCATTTCAGTTTGTCCTGCAGGGTATCATTGGCATGGTCTGAAGATTTAGAAACTCCTCACCTAGAAGGTCATGCTCCTCTGGCCCATGGTATGGGAGGAGATGGGGAAACCTATTTATGAAAGTAGAGTTACAAGTTGTTAAGTTTTAGGTATATAGGCGTCAACCTGTAGCAGTTTATACGCATCTTTGAGGAGAAGCCACATAAGAATAGCTCATGTGCAGTTTAGGAGTGAAAATACCTCATCATAAAATGCAGAGTGTTTCAGCTAAGATAATAGACAACAATTAGAGAAAAAAAACTAGCTAACCTTTCAACAAAGTACAGGGCATCATTTATGTCACATTCAGCCCTCTGCCGTACATCTACAAATATTTCATGTTTGATCACTGGATCTTCCAGTGGCAGCGCGTTGTGCATAGTCCACAGTACTTTTCAGGAAACACAACACAGCTTCATGGAATGAATCCACTTGCTGTGGTGTGATGTCACCCTCGTCGAGTAATCTGTTAAGTTTAGCCCTGGTTGTGAATCCAATGTTCAACTTTCTTCCTTAACTGAACCCCGTCAAAACAAATAATTTCTTTCAAGATTAAAAGTTTTAGAGAGTGAGTACGATTGGACGACATTTCATTGTTACATACCTGGTCTCAGCTCATCAGAATTCTCAAGGTAGTGACCGTTTTTCTCAAGGGGGTAGCCTTTCATCCGGAAGTCGAGGCTTGTATGTAGCGATTCAGATGCTACCAGGCTATCACCTCAGGTTAGCATTCCATTCATTCCATTCAGTTTAGGGGTCACTTTGACAGCAAATAAATTGAAATCGGAAGCGTTTAAAGACTCTCTTTCTCCATTCTTTATTTCTAAAGAAACAGGACTATGTATAAAAAGCTCCAATACCTTGTACCTCACGTTATGGTCCCGTATCAGCACCCAAGTAAAAAAAAAGTATATTTAAATTATACTCCAGTATTATACTTCTAGTATACTTATGTTTAACCATAAGTATGTATTTGATATATTTAAGTATATTTGAAGTATACTTTCAAAATATACATACCAAAATAATATATTGGAAGTATATTTAGGATAAATAAAATACATTTCAAGTACATTTAAATATACTTTTTTTTTACTTGGGCAGTTTTTGTAAACACATGCTAGTTCCTGTCTCATAACCACGTGACTTCCTGTCGCACAGTAGAGAAATTACTGTATATTCCAGTAGAAGCTCGCAGACAATCGGTGGGACGTGGAGGCATTCAGTCAAGGGAGAAGCCCATCGGAACAAAATATTTCAGCAACATTTTGATTGATTGGAAATACTTCGGTACATTTGGATGTCCTACTAGCCTACATAACATAATGTGTTTACGAAATAATGAAAAAAGTTCTGTTCAAGATTTTTTTACCATGATTTATTAGCCTAACTTACATGATTTAACACCTACTGAGCTGAGCTCACAACCCAGCTAGCTTAGAACTGGCGGGCAGACGGCGGTAACAGCTGATGGTATGCTAGCTTTTTGCTCATCGTTTAACGAATGGTCCACCCGCGGCAGTGTTGGAGGCTAAGCACCGGTAGGTGAGCAGAGTTTTAGACAGAGATCCGTTGGGAAACCTACGCACTCACTGTTGTTCCAGTTAGTCCATCAGTGGCGTATATCTGGCAAACACAGTGTGGGACAATTTGTGGTAGAGGAGGGGCTGTTTGGGCTTGGGTTAGCCCGAAGTAAACTCTCAGTGGCCCGTTGACGACAATATGCTGGTCCAACACCAGAAGGATAGGCGCATTTCTTATGGTGTCATTCTCTCTTCCCTTCCTGAGGTAACATTTAGAATTTAGGTAACAAGGTTACTATATATAGCTATCTACCTAATGTTTTAAACTTTGATTAGCTATAATTGCCATTTTGATGACTCTAATATATTTAGCATCCCTTACGTTTAGCATTGCTTATGTTGATATTTGGTAATGGCTAAGGTAGCTTAATGTTAAGCAAGCTAACATAAACTAAATAGTTAACTTTAGCTAGGTAGTAAGACAACTCTGATAATCTGTATAATCCGTTTGGGACATGGTAGTGACATTTACAGATATGGAGTTATCATCAGTTTTGTTGTTCTAACATAACCTTGGCTAGCTAACTTGATAATATAATTAGCCAATAATAGTTACTAACAAAACAAACGGTTTTATAAGATAGCTAACGTCTGCTAGTTAGGTAGTGTTAACGTAATACCTAACCAGTCATCATTAAGCTGGCAACTTGCACAATGTTACGGCTAGCTATTCACCTAACTTTAGGTAAATTCATGTTAGCTAGTTGCAAACATTGTAGCTAAGCATGATTAGCTAATTATCTTAACTTTTAGACTATGCCAGTCAGCAATCCATGACATATGGGAGATTGTTTAGCTAATGTGTAATTTTAACAACGTAATTTGGTTCTGTCTTGTTTCACTGAACTGGTGACATCAGTACTAACGAATAGCCTGTGAATTTCAGTCATCAGATATTTAGTTAACATGTATATCTGACCTAAATAATATACTTTTGCAGTTATGTCTGGCAGAAGTTATTCTCCAATCTTTTGAAAAGCCATCATGTTCAGGTGGAAATCTTAGGGACTTATGTTTTGGAAGAATTTCAACCTGAATATAACTACTAATTAACCTAATCATGAAGAACATAATTATGTTTTTGTGGACTGTCTGTGTTCGTTTGATGACAGCAATCACTGTGATGATAGTGATAAGTTATGATTTGAGAACCACATGACATTCCAGCCCTAAATCACATGAAATACGTTCTGAGGGAACTATTTTGTAAAACCGAAATATGTCAAATATGAACGTATGAGAGGGTCAATTACGTTTGTAGGGAACTAAATTGAACACTCGAATAACGTTCAATATGAACATTAGAAGATCATGACGTAGCATGTACATTTTTTGCTAGGGCGGAGGTCGGGGATGGTGGATGGGCGTATAAATCTGCGACTTGCATGCCAGTGTTCGCGAGTTCAAATCCAGACCGGCACTTTGTGTGTTTTGTTCTACATTCCTTGCGTCATGCAGACATGCGATTGTTGGTTTTTGTAATGTTAACCCTAACCTTAATTCTAACCTTAACCTCAGTAACGTCATATCTAACCTTAACTGTTAGTAACCTCATGCCTAACCTTAACCGTTAGTATCCTCCTACCTAACCTTAACTGTGAATGTTGCAATATAATTTCGAACGCTATGGAATGTATGGAATGTTCTTGCATAAATCTGCTAAACGAAATGTACCGGAACAACGTAATTCAAGTACAAATATAGCCTAATAACAAAACGTGTAGTTCAAACGTAAAAACACCCTAAATAGGTTGGCATAGAACGTAATTTAGGTTTTCAAAATAGTTTCCTGAGAACGTAATTTGGGAGAAATTCTGAGATTTACGGTTGTGACATTCCCAGATAAGGCAGTTACACTCCGCACAGATGATCTGTTTACCAGACAGGAGGATGAAAATCACTCTTACCAGGTTGAACAATGTTCAGTTTAGACTATATACATCTTGTTTCTTGGAGTAACTCGCAAGATAATCTCTTTTTGGAGGAAAGGGTATTTATCTTGTATTCCAGCAAGCCAATCTCAGTCTACCAGCAAACCCCAGTCTTTGAGCCATCTTCCACCTCCGAGCCATCTTCCACCTGTGAGCCACGATCCATATCAGAGTCTTCTTCCTCCTGTGAGCCAGCCTTTTCCTGTGAGCCACTGTGCATCTCTGAGCCATCTGCCACCTGTGAGCCACTCTGTCTGTAGGTATGTTTTGTAAAGTGAAAAACTAAAGATCACTTTGATGCTGTAGAATGTGTAATTGTCACGTTAGTGTTCAGGAAAACAATGAGGTCTTAATTTACGAATTTACATAAATAGGAATCTTCGGCCAACATTTGTCTCAGGCTTTGCTGACTACAACAGTATTGTTTTTTGCCATGGTTATGGTTTTCAACTCTTCAGAACCATTCATGATTTTTTCATTGGTTCCTGGCAGTTACATTTTTACCGCTGCATCATGCTGGCCCGCAGATATTGTAGAGAGACTATAGGTCCTCTTTTTCCCGGACGTGTCCTCTTTTTGGACCTAAAAAATGTGTCCGACCAGGATTTCGAAATCAACCAAAATGTCCGGGATTCGGCTTTGCTTTCTACAGTCGTCATTCATTGCGTGCAGTTTTGAGGATTTGTATTTACCACCCACTGCGGGTTAGGGTCTGCCTTCCGCTCCCACCGTCCTCGTTTTTGAAAGTTAATATATGGTCATCCTAAGATATTGTAATTTGAAAAATATCCTTACACAGGGTAAATTACACACTTGTCTATTGTTTTCTTTCAGGTATTGAGAGATATTTAGTGAATGCTCTTGAGGAAATCAAGGACAGACTGACAAAGCTTGGAAGAACAGTGGCCTGTCTCTCTCTATCCAGTACTGCAGAGGTGAATTTATCTGATGACACTGTGCTACCCTTACAGAACTACAGAGATCTGGATTACCTGGAACAAAAAAGGGAGGACCATCAAAGTGGAAAGGACTTGGTAAAACTCAATAGCTTAGTTAATTTCATTATAATTACAGCAATTTGTTGCTTTATTTTACCCATTACAAATCTCTGTTTCTATCCATCCATCTTTGTCCACTTATCCGAGGTCGGGTTGCGGAGGCAGCAGTTCCAGCAGGGGACCCCAGTGCATATAACACCACTAACCGTACCAAAGTGTGAATCCAGTCACAGCCCACCCAATTCAAGTCCACCCAACTCAACCCACCACTTCAAGAAATTAAAATATACTGCCCACTACCCACACCCAGCACCCCCATCCCACTACCTACCCTCCCCCCTCACCTTCATAAACTCATGAATCATCTCCCCCTTGACATCAGTAACACCCATAAACTCCCTAGCAGCACCCACCACATCTGTCCTAGTGTTCCTTCCCTTAACCTGACTACAGATATTCACCACACTACACAGAAATGCCAAAAACTCAACCCTGCCCACCACCAATAAATCCTTACCAACCACACACTCATGTTTACACGTCTCAGACAACATCACCTTGTGAACACCCATACCTTCCTCCGACACCGGCCCTGAACCCTGCTCCTTCTCCACCTGCACACTCAACCCAAGGCCCCCCACTCTCTGCACCACTTCAGCATAAGTGACCTTATCCACCACCTTAACCCGCTGAGCCTCTGTTGCCCGCTTCTGAACCATACACCCCCCAAATGCAGCACTGTGCTCCCCACCACAATTCCAACACCTCACCTTGTCCCCTACCCCACACTTGCCATTTCCTCATGTGGACCCCCACACCTAGCACATCGACCCTACCCTCTGCACACAGCAGCCACATGCCCCATCCGTTGGCAATTAAAACACCCATGGCGGTGGCACATATTCCCTCAAATAAAAATAAAAAGTGCAGTCTACTCTGCAACGGCCCTCCAAACTCCAACAAAACTGTCTGACTCACCTTCTCCAACAGTAGAATACAGTTAACCATGTCATATACTGTTTATACTACACTACCTGTCTATACTGTACTTTTTTGCACTTCTGGGTAGACAGTTACTGCAATGAATTCTCTCTATACTTGTTACTCTACACAATGAAACTTAAGAATAATCTAAAGGTGTCTTATCAATATTAAAGGAGTGTTCCACAGTAAATCAGTTTCATAGTATAGCATTTACAAACGTTACCCTAGATGATTTATGTCATATACACGTCTGTTCTTTTTCAATATATCAGAGAAAAGCTGATAGTATATTTCAGTTCCTTTCGCATCCACTGGGGGGCGTCTGTATCAGTCTAAACTTGAGTTACCACAACTCCCAGAATTCCAAGCGAATTTAGTGCCTGTCCCCGCTTGAACACACCAACACAGAACATGGGCAATTCAACAGCACACCTCTGTAGAGCTGACGCTAGCAAGTTATACATATTTGTTTTTGAAATTGTAGTCTAATTTCTATTCATCATGCCCGTTTGGTGTTCTGTACCTGGTTGCAGAAATTACAAGCAAGCACAAAAAGGAGTAATCATTCACACTACAATAGGCTATAAAAAGTTAGGTTCTGCAGTTGGCATTTTAGGTCGGAAGATTATGAAAGTGATCTACGTGCTAAATTAACCGGCAATACAGCCCGAAAGTGGATGAAAAGCGATGCGATCCCATCCATTTCTCTTTATCTAGAAAGAGTAGCCTATATATAGTAAGGTATAGTAATTTATCCACTCAGCTAGCTACTAAATACAGCTGGCACAGTACACATACAGTACAATAACATTACCACACATACACGATGTGTGCACCATTATCAAGGTACAAAAAATAGGTTTAATAAACTTACTCATCTGTTAATTAGTCCTCCTGCTACATCTCTCTCCATGTGTGCTGGAAAACTCCAGTGATTCAGTGACGCATATGCGGTCGTCAGTCATTTTCGGTTCAAGCCATACAGTAGCCTACAAGTAAAGCTTGTCCATGATCTTTGTAGCAAGTGCTTTTTCCTTCAGTAGACATGGATGGACATATTCCCACAGACGCACTTAGGCAATTAGAATTTAACCGCGTTTCAACTGTATTATCTGTAGAACATGCTGCCTGAATATCAAACTCCATTTTTTGTAAATGTTCTTCGGTGTACTCGGGCACAAACATGTTTGGTTGGATGTCACTCAGAATGTAAA
>JACXGM010031671.1:0-12885 GCA_016801145.1 Umbra pygmaea
TAAATACAGTAAGAAGCTTTAAATACAGTAAGAAGCTTTAAATACAGTAAGAAGCTTTAAATACAATAAGAAGCTTTAAATACAGTAAGAAGCTTTAAATACAGTAAGAAGCTTTAAATACAGTAAGAAGCTTTAAATACAGTAAGAAGCTTTAAATACAGTAAGAAGCTTTAAATACAGTAAGAAGCTTTAAATACAATAATAAGCTTTAAATACAGTAAGAAGCTTTAAATACAATAAGAAGCTTTAAATACAGTAAGAAGCTTTAAATACAGTAAGAAGCTTTAAATACAGTAAGAAGCTTTAAATACAGTAAGAAGCTTTAAATACAGTAAGAAGCTTTAAATACAGTAAGAAGCTTTATATACAGCTTCTCCAATTAAGCGCAAGAAGAGCAGGGTCAGATCTAGTCCTCAGCCCTGGATAAATGCATCTACTCATACTTTTTAAAGATCGCTTAACAATCTATCAACACTCTGTTATTGAGGCAAAAACAAAATATTTTTTTTACTTGATTGCAAAAAAATGCCAATAGGCGAAAAGGTCCTTTCAAAACCATACATTCCATTCTTAATCCGGGTTTGCTCAGTTCCTGATGTGCATCTTGAGATGTGATATTAGATCACACCTCTCTCTTTTTCACATAGATAACTCTACATTTTACAAACTTTCACGCAACCTGCCCGATCCTCTTAGCTGTAAGAAATAGCTCTTTAATAAATGTTTTCTTTCAGTAAGTTTTAAACATGCTATCGTACAGCCCCTATTAAAAAGACATCACCTTGACCACACCGTGCATAACAACTACCGGCCTATCTCTAAACTCTCATTAATTTAAAGATTTTGGAAGAAGCTGCACTGTTACAGTTTTCCTCATACCTGGATACCTTTCAGATTATAGACCCATTTCAATCTGTTTTTAGAGCGCTGCATAGCACTGAATCAGCACTGAAGGTTTCAAATGACATTCTATTGTCTATTGATTCTGGGCCTTCTTTTATCCTGATACTTTAAGATTTGATTCCTGTCACGAAGGTGTGGTGGAGAGAGTGAGACCAGAGTTGATGGTTTGTAGCTTTTATATAGGCAGTGTTGGGCAAAGTTACTTTTAGGATTACTTTTTAGTTAATTGATGAGTTCACAAGTTTTGGGAAGTCCCTAATTGAGAGAAAATAATCAGGTAATTGGAGTTCATATCTTAATGGTGACCATGATTGATATTTTCTTTACTCTTTCTATCTGTTTTATAGGTCACTGTTAAGATATGAATTCCATTTACCTGATTATTTTGTCTTAATTAGGCACTTCCCAAAACTTGTGAACTCATCAAGTAACTGAAAAGTAATTCTAAAAGTAACTTTGCCCAAAACTGTATATCGGTAACATCCAGGAAGTATAGAAGACAGCATGGTTGCAGGTGACAGTGCAGTGAGTGCACAATGAATTAATGTATATATATATATATATATATATATGTATCAGCCGTGGTCGGTGGATCTTAATTGGGGAGGACGGGCTAGTATTACATTTGGGACCGGAGTGAATGGAATGGTGCGCAACGCACAAAACCCAGTGTGCAAAACAAAAAACAGGGATCCATTCTTGGCCCTCTTTTGTTGTCCCTATGCATGTTGCCTTTAGGCTCAATGATCAAGAAATATAACATAAATTATCACTGTTACGCTGATGGCCTCCAACTATATCTCCCAATCAAACCAGGAAATGACCTTTCATTAGACAACCTCTCCACATGCCTCAATGAAGTCAAGACCAGGATGACTAATAACTCACTGAAACTGAATGAAAATAAAACCAAAGTGCTTCTATTGGGTCCTGCTGCTACCAACAACTCCATGAAAACACAACTAGGTCCCTTAAGTAACAACCTACATAATCACGCAAAAAATCTTGGAGTCTATTTTGATCCTCCTCTCGACTTTGATAAGCATGTAAATGCAGGTGTAAAGAGTAGCTTTTTTCAACTCATTTCCATAGCAAAGGTAAAAAACTTTCTATCTAGTAAAGACCTTGACATTTTGATTCATGCACTAATTTCCTCTTGATTAGACTACTGTAATTCTCTGTGTGTTGGCCTAACTCAAACTACACTGTCTCAGTTACAGATGGTTCAAAATTCAGCAGCCAGACTGTTAACAGGAACTAAGGGATCATGTCTCCCCTGTTATTGCCTCATTGCTTTGGCTATCAATACATGACTTTAAGATACTTATTTTTGCTTACAAGGCTCTACATCAGACATGGGCAATTATTTTTGCTTGAGGGCCACATTGAGCTTTTGAAACCAAATGAAGGACCTCGCCCCCTACACAGTTACGTGCGTATCCTACAAAAAATATATATTTTGTTTTGTAACACCATTTCTTGGTTTGACTTCTCAGAATTTAATCACTACTGTTTGTTTCAAGTCTATTTAGCGTATCTCTGGCTGTTATTAATCCACATGGACGAACCACTCCTCAATATTTGCATTGGCATTATTTAATCAGCGGAAACCCCCTCTTTCCAATCATATTGGTACCATGTTGGTATTGTGCAGGATGATGTCCTACATCACTGAAGAGTTGCTATTTTGTCATTTTCACTTCCTACTTCCTGTCTGTAGTGTGTATAATAAAAACGGCAAAAGTCGAAAAAACATGACCATCTTTGAGGCACGATAGCTCCGGCTCTCATAAACCCACATGGATCAGCCACCACTCATTCTTTTCGTCTAATCTTCTTCGTTCCAATGCCGTAGTTTGCCAACCCCTGCTCTACATAGTTTGGCCCCAGTTATATTTGTGTTCTTATTAGGCCATTACAGCCTCTAGGTCACTAAGATCTTGTGATCAGTCACCTTTATCTGTCCCTCGCTCTCTGTGTAAATCAAAAGGTGATTGAGCTTTCTCAGTAGTCACCCCAAAGCTTTCGAAAAACTTACCTTTAGACATCAGGACCTCTCCGTCTCTGGTTGCTTTTAATTCCAGTTTAAAGACCTATTTTTATTCTCTTGCATTCTAGTAATGTTGTGTTTGTATTTTAAATGAGTCTGTGATCTACATTATGTCTATATGTACGGTGAGGAGAACAAGTATTTGATACACTGCCGATTTTGCAGGTTTTCCTACTTACAAAGCATGTAGAGGTCTGTAATTCTTATCATAGGTACACTTCAACTGTGAGAGACGGAATCCAAAACAAAAATCCTGAAAATCACATTGTATGATTTTTAAATAATGAATTTGCATTTTATTGTATGACACAAGTTTTAATACTTCAGAAAAGCAGGACTCAAAATTTGGTACAGAAACCTGCAATTACAGGGATCATATGTTCCCTGTAGTTCTTGACCAGGTTTGCACACACTGCAGCAGGGATTTTGGCCCACTCCTCCATACAGACCTTCTCCAGATCTATTCAGGTTTCGGGGCTGTCGCTGGGCAATACGGACTTTCAGCTCCCTCCAAAGATTTTCTATTGGGTTCAGGTCTGGAGACTGGCTAGGCCACTCCAGGACCTTGAGATGCTTCTTACGGAGCCACGCCTTAGTTCCCCTGGCTGTGTGTTTCAGGTCGTTGTAATGCTGGAAGACCCAGCCATGACCCATCTTCAATGCTCTTACTGAAAGAAGGAGGTTGTTGGCCAAAATCTCACAATATGTGGCCCCATCCATCCTCCCCTCAATACGGTGCAGTCATCTTGTCCCCTTTGCAGATAAGTATCCCCAAAGAATGATGTTTCCACCTCCAAGGTGTTCTTGGGGTTGTACTCATCCTTCTTCCTCCAAAAATGGCGAGTGGAGTTTAGACCATAAAGCTCTACTTTTGTCTCATCAGATCACATGACCTTCTCCCATTCCTCCTCTAGATCATCCAGATGGTCATTGGCCAACTTCAGACAGGCCTGGACATGCGCTGGCTTGAGCAACGGGAATTTGTGTGTGCTGCAGGATTTAAATCCATGACGGCGTAGTGTGTTACTAATGGTTATCATTGAGACTGTGGTCCCAGCTCTCTTCAGGTCATTGACCAGGTCCTGCCGTGTAGTTCTGGGCTGATCCCTCACCTTCCTCATGATCATTGATGCTTCACGTGTTGAGATCTTGCATGGAGCCCCAGACCAAGGGAGATTGTCATTTTTAACTTCTTCCATTTTCTAATAATTGCGCCAACAGTTGTTGCCTTCTCACCAAGCTGCTTGCCTATTGTCCTGTAGCCCATCCCAGCCTTGTGCAGGTCTTGTTAGGAACGGCACAGGAGAAGGTAAGAAACCAGAAGCAGAGATGAAAATGTTAACAATGTTTATTGTGGAACTTGTGTGTGTTGGTGTAAGGTTTCATTCCGGTAGGCAAGAATGGTCAGGGGTCAGGCAGGGTTTGGTTCACAAAGGGGTTTGTCATCCAGGCAGGGTTCGGTCCACAGAGGGGTTTGTCATCCAGGCAGGGTTTGGTTCAGAGAGGGGTTTGTCATCCAGGCAGGGTTTGGTTCACAGAGAACAGGTGTGGTCTGTTTAGATCTTTCCTAGTTTTTATCAGGGGAGTTACCCTACGTGTGGTGTAAGGCCAGGCCGTCTTGCCCAACACCCCCAAGTGCTTCCTCTCCCCCTCTTGGAAAACAAGAGAAACAAAGGGTTAATGGTCAATTTACAATAGACAAGACTAACAAATACTGACTACTTACACAATAGGGCTACCTACCACTCTCTCTAACACCAAAACACAGCTCTCACTCTACATCAACACACTAACACTAGTTTGCACAAACTGCCCAACACAGCTTAGGCAGAACCTGGAGAGGACCTCTAAAGGCTCCCTCATACACAGAGAGACTGCAAAAACCACTGTGGCCTCAACCACACCCTAAAACAGCAACACAGAGCTCACAGCAACACAGAGCTCACAGCAACAGAGAGCTCACAGCAACAGAGAGCTCACAGCAACAGAGAGCTCACAGCAACAGAGAGCTCACAAATACCAAACAGGCAGAGACTAAACCTGAGTGAGGCAGAGAGCTCAAGCACAGACCAAACCTACATCAGCAGCAAGAGAGAGGGAATGAATATAAAATGGCTGATTTTATACTGTTGGGAAAGGGTATGATGGGTAATGGAATCAGCTGGTCTTGATAATGAGGGGGAGGAGCCAGGGATAAGTGATGAGTAGTTGATTGCAAACTTTCTCCACCTGTGGCGAACAGACACACAGAGCAGAGACAAACAGAAAAAGACAGAAACATAGCACATAGGACTCTAACAAAAACCCAGGGCACATATTATATTTACACTTAGACTGGGGGACGTAACACTGTCAGTGTATTTCTCTACTTACTAACTGAAGCTTAAGTGTGACTTTGGTCTGGTTCTCTAAATACAGGCCTCAATGACGAAAGTGATTTCATTCAGAATTGAAGGTCTCAGTATGTACTGTAGGGGGAGCTTTAACTCGATAAATGTTCATGGTTTTTGTGTCATCGTTTATGTGTTTAGTAATCAGAATAAACTCCCTTCTTTCACCTCAGATCTTCCTCACATCTCTTCTCTTCTAGTCATCATCACATTCATCACCATGTTCAAAGATCTACTTTACCTGGCAGCTTTACCAGTCTGGGTGGCAGGTATTACATCACTCTCAAATAGAATTATTAGACAAATGTCATAATATTGTGAAAAACATGTTAACACTTTCTTACCCCGTCTCTCAACAGGTGAGTCACTGAGCAGTAAGGTTCATCAGACCCCTGTATCACTAATAAAGGAACCTGGAGGAAATGTAAAACTCAACTGTAGTCATACGGTACCTAACTACTATATGATTCTATGGTATCAACAGTCTACAGGAGACACTGATATGAAACTCATTGGTTATGCATATACAACGTCAATAACCATGGAACCATCATTTAAAAATCTCTTCATCATTAGTGGAGATGGTGGGAAAGAGGCCTATCTTGATATCCCTAGTCTGAGACAACCTGAAGACAGTGCTGTGTATTACTGTGGAGCCAGTAAACACAGTGATGTAGACTGTCCTCTCTCCTCTACTAAAACCCTGTCTGATAGTACAGTAGCAGCCGTGCTCAGAACACCTGCATCTGAGGTTACAGTTTGATTCACTGTCAAATAATAAACTCATGGGTTATGGTAGAAACCGGTTGATGTTATCAGACGTACTACACTATTATTTTTAACTGTTTAGGGTCATACTCCTTAACAAAGATTTAAATAAAGTACTGTATATGATTATGATGTCATATCATATTTCCTCTCTCTCTGATCTGTTTCTCTCTCTAACTGATCTGTTTCTCTCTCTAACTGATCTGTTTCTCTAACTGATCTGTTTCTCCACATCACCTCCATCTGACATGATGATCACACTCGTCATCACATTGTCTGTCTCAATACTCTGGACATCAGGTATTATTGTAGGAGTTATTGTAATCTTTTATCCATTAAAACTTTAGTGATACACCCATCACTGTTTTAGGGCACCTCTTTGATATCACCAGTACTAATAATCCATGGTTTACAAAAGCTGTTTGGAAAATGATTTTGGGGACAGACTTGAGTTTAGCAACCCTGAACATACCAGTATAATTCTTCAGTATAAAATGTATTTCTATGTGTGTTTTGTGTCTGATTCCTACAGGTTTTGCTGATGAGAGTGATGTCATCCAGAGACCCACGATAACACTTGTGACGAAGGGTATAAATGCTCAGATTAACTGTATACACAATAAGGGAAGTACTTACAATCAGATGTACTGGTACAGACAACTTCCAGGAGAGGGAATAAAACAAATAGTTCACACAACTAGTTACAGCAAACCAGACTACGGGTCCTTCAGTGAAGACAAATATCCAACTATCAAGACCGTAGCTGAGAGTGGATCTCTCACAGTGAAGAAGTTAGAGGCAGGAGACAGTGGAATTTACTTCTGTGCTGTGAGTCAACACAGTGATACAGATGATGTGTAGAGCTGCACAAAAACCCCAGTCAGTGTTTTAATAGGATAGAATGTAATATCTACAGAGCAGGTCTCATTATGTACTGTAGGGGGAGCTCTGACTCTATAAAAGATCATGGTTTTCTTGTCATCGTTTACATTGTTAGAAAATCAGAATAAATATACTCCCTTTGTTCACCTCATATTTTCATCACACCTCTTCTAGTCATCATCACATTCATCACCATGCTCAGAGTTCTACTTTACCTGGCAGCTTTACCAGTCTCGGTGGCAGGTATTACATCACTCTCAAATAGAGATATTAGACAAATGTCATAATATTGTGAAAAACATGTTAACATGTTCTTACCCCGTCTCTCAACAGGTGAGTCACTGAGCAGTAAGGTTCATCAGACCCCTGTATCACTAATAAAGGAACCTGGAGGAAATGTAAAACTCAACTGTAGTCATAGTGTACCTAACTACTATACGATTCTATGGTACCAACAGTCTACAGGAGACACTGATATGAAACTCATTGGTTATGCATATACAACGTCAATAACCTTGGAACCATCATTTAAAAATCTCTTCATCATTGGTGGAGATGGTGGGAAAGAGGCCTATCTTGATATCCCTAGTCTGAGACAACCTGAAGACAGTGCTGTGTATTACTGTGTAGCCAGTAAACACAGTGATGTAGACTGTCCTCTCTCCTCTACAAAAACCCTGTCTGATAGTACAGTAGCAGCCGTGCTCAGAACACCTGCATCTGAGGCTACAGTTTGATTCACTGTCAAATAATAAACTCATGGGTTATGGTAGAAACCGGTTGATGTTATCAGACCTACTACATTATTAGTTTTAACTGTTTAGGGTCATACTCCTTAACAAAGAATTACCTAAAGTACTGTATATGATTATGATGTCATATCATATTTCCTCTCTCTCTGACCTGTTTCACTCTCTAACTGATATGTTTCTCTCTAACTGATCTGTTTCTCTCTCTAACTGATCTGTTTCTCTCTAACTCATATGTTTCTCTCTCTAACTGATATGTTTCTCTCTCTAACTGATCTGTTTCTCTCTCTAACTGATCTGTTTCTCTCTCTAACTGATCTGTTTCTCTCTCTAACTGATCTGTTTCTCTAACTGATCTGTTTCTCTAACTGATGTGTTTCTCTAACTGATGTGTTTCTCTCTCCACATCACCTCCATCTGACATGATGATCACACTCGTCATCACATTGTCTGTCTCAATACTCTGGACATCAGGTATTATTGTAGAAGGTTTTGTAATATTTTATCCATTAAAACTTTAGTGATACACCCATCACTGTTTTAGGGCACCTCTTTGATATCACTAGTACTAATAATACATGGTTTACAAAAGCTATTTGGAAAATGATTTTGGGGACAGACTTGAGTTTAGCAACCCTTAACCTACCAGTATAATTCTTCAGTATAAAATGTTTTTCTATGTTAAGTGTGTTTTGTGTCTGATTCCTACAGGTCTTGCTGATGAGAATGATGTCATCCAGAAACCCACGAATCTACTTGAAAGGAAGGGTCTATATGCTCAGATTAACTGTAGTCACACTAAGGGATCATCCTACACTGATATGTACTGGTACAGACAACTTCCAGGAGAGGGAATAAAACAAATAGTTTACACAACTAGTTACAGTAAACCAGACTACGGGTCCTTTAGTGAAGACAAATATCCAACTATAAAGACCGTAGCTGAGAGTGGATCTCTCACAGTGAAGAAGTTAGAGGCAGGAGACAGTGGAATGTACTTCTGTGCTGTGAGTGAACACAGTGATACAGAAGATGTGTAGAGCTGCACAAAAACCCCAGTCAGTGTTTTAATAGGATAGAATGTAATATCTACAGAGCAGGTCTCATTATGTACTGTAGGGGGAGCTCTGACTCTAATAATGTCTGATGGGTTTATTGTCATCGTCATATTTCCATGTTTATGCATTTCAGTGAGTAGTTCCACCTGTTTTGTAATATATAGGGAATATGATGCCATTTAGGATCGACCCATAAATCTGACACTCCCACTAGCTGACATCACATCTGTGTATCTGAAATCCCTATTTAAGCTTTATATTGACCACTGGCCTCATAGTGCCCCCTGGCCTCACAGTTCCCACCTGGCCTCACAGTTCCCACCTGGCCTCACAGTGCCCACCTGGCCTCACAGTGCCCCTGCCTGAAATATAATTGACTGTTTTCCCTGACTTTGCAATGTAAGGACAAAATATAAACAAGCAAACTGGGATCACATATATAGGTTTATATTATAAACCAGACAGAGAAACACATTGGTTTTAAGCTAGTCTACAGGTTATTAAAGACAAATACAACCTGAATTCGAGAAAAGTTGGGACGTTTTTTAAATTTGAATATAATAAAAATTAAAAGAGTTTAGTTGAACTCATTTTAAATTTGATTCTTGCTTCAGGCCTCAGAATAGTTGGGACGGGGGCATAATTACTATGGTGTAACATCTCCTCTTCTTTTCAAAACAGTTTGTAGACGTCTAAGCATCAATGTTATGAGTGTCTGGAGTTTTGTTTTTGGAATTTGGGCCCATTCTCGCCTTATATAGGTTTCCAGCTGCTAATGAGTTTGTGGTCGTCTTTGACATATTCTTTTTTTAATGATGGACCAAATGTTCACTATAGGTGAAAGATCTGGACTGCAGGCAGGCCAATTCAGCACCTGGACTCTTCTACGACAAAGCCATGCTGTTGTAATAGGTGCAGTATGTGGTTCAGCATTGTCCTGTTGAAATATACAAGGCCTTCTCTGAAATAGACGTCATCTGGAGGGGAGCATATGTTGCTCTAAAACCTTTATATACCTTTCAGCATTCATAGTGCCTTTTGGAACATGCAAGCTGCCCATACCGTATGCACTTATGCACCCCCATACCATCAGAGATGCTGGCTTTTGAACTGAATGCTGATAACATGATGGAACGTCTCCCTCCTCTTTTGCCCGGAGGACATGTCGTCCATTATTTCCAACAAGAATGTAAAATTTGGACTCATGGGACCATAGAACACTTTTCCACTTTGAAGTAGGCCATTTTAAATGAGCCTTGCCTATCTGATCTCTTCCTCTCTCTAACTGATATGTTTCTCTCTCTAACTGATCTGTTTCTCTCTAACTGATCTGTTTCTCTCTCTTACTGATCTGTTTCTCTCTAACTGTTCTGTTTATGTCTCTAACTGATCTGTTTCTCTCTCTAACTTATCTGTTTCTCTCTCTAACTGATCTGTTTCTCTCTCTAACTGATCTGTTTCTCTCTCTATCCGATCTGTTTCTCTCTCTAACTTATGTGTTCCTCTCTCTAACTGAAATGTTTCTCTCTCTAACTGATCTGTTTCTCTCTCTAAATGACCTGTTTCTCTCTCTAACTGATCTGTTTCTCTCTCTAACTGATCTGTTTCTCTCTAACTGATCTGTTTCTCTCTAACTGATCTGTTTCTCTCTATCTGATCTGTTTCTCTCTCTAACTGATATGTTTCTCTCTCTAACTGATATGTTTCTCTCTCTAACTGATCTGTTTCTCTCTCCACATTACCTCCAACTGAAAAGATGATCACACTCATCATAACATTGTCTGTCTCAATACTCTGGACTTCAGGTATTATTGTAGATGTTATTATCAGCTTTTATCAGTTCAGTATTTTGGGTGTGTGTTCAGGTCTGCTTTAGGTTAACTCTATGGTGATTTCAACTGTAATAATAATAATAATCCAAGGTTAATGCACTCCTAAGTAGAACTAGAAGTACCACACATTGTATCTAGGTTTTCATACTGTCCAAACATGATAATTGTTGTAATCAGCAAAGAATTTGCTTTTCTGAGTCCTTCAAAGATGATTTCTCAGAAACCTTGGTCTACCTATTTATTAATGAAATTCAATTGAAAATTTGTTCTGACTTCTTCCCTACAGATCTTGTTGATGGAAATGTTGTCACACAGTCTTCCCCTATTATACTTCAACTAAAGGGTATTTCTGCTGAGATAAACTGTAGACACACAAAGGATATAAGCTACGACCAGATGTACTGGTACAGACAGCTTCCAGGATAGGCAATGAAGGCGGTAGTATATTCTACTAGTTTCAAAACTGAATATTATGGGGATTTCACTGAAGACAAATACTCTACCAACAAGACCGTAGCTGAGAGTGGATCTTTCACAGTGAAGAAGTTAGAGGCAGGAGACAGTGGAATGTACTTCTGTGCTGTGAGTCAACACAGTGATACAGATGATGAGTAGAGCTGCACAAAAGCCCCAGTCAGTGTTTTAATAGGATAGAATGTAATATCTACAGAGCACGTCTCATTATGTACTGTAGGGGGAGCTCTGACTCTATAAATTATCATCGTTTATGTGTTTAGTAATCAGAATAAACTCCCTTCTTTCACCTCAGATCTTCATCACATCTCTTCTCTTCTAGTCATCATCACATTCATCACCATGTTCAGAGTTCTACTTTACCTGGCAGCTTTACCAGTCTGGGTGGCATGTATTACATCACTTTCAAATAGAAATTTTAGACAAATGTCATAATATTGTGAGAAACATGTTAACATGTTCTTAGTCACTGAGCAGTATGGTTCATCTGACCCCTGTATCCCTAATAAAGGAACCTGGAGGAAATGTAATACTCAACTGTATGGAACCAACAGTCTACAGGAGACACTGATATGAAACTCATTGGTTATGCATATACAACGTCAATAACCATGGAACCATCATTTAAATATCTCTTCAACATTAGTGGAGATGGTGGGAAAGAGGCCTATCTTGATATCCCTAGTTTGAGACAACCTGAAGACAGTGCTGTGTATTACTGTGGAGCCAGTAAACACAGTGATGTAGACTGTCCTCTCTCCTCTACAAAAACCCTGTCTGATAGTACAGTAGCAGCCGTGCTCAGAACACCTGCATCTGAGGTTTCAGTTTGATTCAGTGTCAAATAATAAACTCATGGGTTATGGCAGAAACAGGTTGATGATATTGATAGATGGTGAATTACAGGCTTGGTAAGATCTTTGTTGAAATGATGGTTTCAGGAGTCAAGTTGCGGTTGATAATAGAATGTTTAATAAAGTACTTCTCGTTACGGAAACAAGGTCATCATAACAAGGCTTTAAGACGTGTTCTGGGAAAATGCCCCGAGTGATCATATGGAACTGGGTTATATAGCCCTAGCATTGTTGTTCGCAAACCTTCTAGAAGGTTCTCCTCAAACTCGTGACTGTCTCATGTGAGAACATGTGCTGGTCACCTCAACCTCTGCCTACGCAGGTTCTAACCTTGACTGTCTGAACATATATGCTCTACACTACGTAGTGTACTCCTTACTAGCTGTTATCCGAATAACTCAGTAACCCTTATCTGTCTAATGTCCTGTCAGTAAAATGTCCTGTTCTATTAGTCTGAATGGCACCTCCATGTATTAGACCTGTGATGGAATTACAGTCTAACCTACAATAGCTCATATAGTTATAAGCAGTCTAATATATAACAGAGTTATAAGCTATAAGTCCTAAGCCATAAGCTACTCTCATTCTGATGTTATAACATAAGAATTGTAGAGGGCTCTCTCTCTCCCCTACGTCACCCTTGACCTTGCTTCCTTGTCTACTCTCCTAAAGGAAAGTCTTATCTGGCTTGACCCTGAATCTTCTCCCTGTCTGTCTTACATGTCCTAGAACAGGGGTGTCAAACCAGATCCACAAAGGGCCTAGTGTCTGCAGGTTTTCGCTTTTACCTTGTACCTGAATGATTGAATGTCACTAATTGGTTAGGATCTCGCCTCACCTGGCAGTCTACGTCTTAATTGGGCTCTAATTGAAAGGAAAGACCAAAAACCAGCATACACTCGGCCCTCCGTGGAACCGGTTTGAC
>JACXGM010031672.1:0-12885 GCA_016801145.1 Umbra pygmaea
TAGCTGTATTACATAAGCATATACTATACATCCCCCCACTGTGGTTCTACAACATCAGCAGATATATCTAATATAGCTGTATTACATAAGCATATACTATACATCCCCCCACTGTGGTTCTACAACATCAGCAGATATATCTAATGTAGCTGTATTACATAAGCATATACTATACATCCCCCCACTTTGGTTCTACAACATCAGTAACATGGAGCTGCTGCTTGGGGTGCATTTTTGGTCGTTTCCACTGCAACTTTGCTTTTGTTCAGCAATATTTGTATTAATTTGTACTTTATTTGCTTAAGATTGTCATGCAGAAAATTAGGACTCCAAGCTAGGCTGAAAACACAAGCCTTCTATTCCTAGTTTTTTTTTTGGCAAATGTGCGAATGCTGCAGAAGTCAGAGGAAGACTGTAATTGCAGAGGGAAATTAGAGATTCCTGGGGATCTCTGAAACATGTCAGGAAAGCACTTCAGATAGCTTCTCTATATTCCATAGAGATTGTTTGGCTGCTTCGGTTAAGAGCTTGCATGATGATATTCTCATCATCAGCATCTGGTGCTGGCATTGTCGAAAGATTCCTGCTCACCCAACTGTGAGATTTTTAAATATTCAACCCTATTATTTGTTGCAGGAAGTAAGTTGAGTTTTCATCACAGCTTTTTCTATCTCCCCACAAGCTAGACTGCAAAATGAAACTGCCCATACCTAGGAAGAGTCCTTCTCTCCTGGACGCAGTGTATACAGTTGTGCTCAAAATTTTGCATACCCCTGGAGAATGAGTAATAGATGTACCCTTTTTTGAAGAAAACATGAGTAAGCATGTTATTCATTGTATTCATTGTATTCATATTCAACTGCAGGTCATAACAGAATGACGTAATCATAAAACAAAACACGGCAACAAACAAAATAATTAAATGACCCATGTTAAATGGTCTGCATACCTTCAGTTTTCAATACAATTGCCTCATTAGTGTCAATGACAGTCTTTTGTGATAGTTGTCTATGAGGCCCCAAATTCTTGCAGGTTTTATAGCTGTCAATTTTCCTTGGCAAAATGCCTCCAGGTCATGCAAAGTCTTTGGTCGTCTTGCATGAACATCAGGAAAGTCAGAGAACCCATGGTCAGGCTCAAACCCATGACTTCAGTACCTAGTGTTATTTATCAAGTAGTGCAAATATGTACTGATATAACTTACAGTTCAGTTTGCTAATGATACAAAATATCTTCAGAAACACTTTTTTTGCAAAGAAATGTATGTTTTCCACCTCTTAATGATGATAACCTTTGCTAGCCATAACAAAAATGAAAATGGTGGGAGAAAGAATGGGCCCTATCTTGCACCTATCTAGCGCAATTAACTTTTTACACCGATGCATGTATCATTTATTTTGTACCTGGCGCACAGTGTACTTTTCCCTCCACAGACGCACGTTGGTAAATTAGGGAATAAATTTGCGCTCCCGGGGGCGGTTCAGCGAAAAGAGAAGGCGTGTTCTGGCACAAATGTTCCCGGGTGCTATTTTGCAGTTTCAGAAATAGGGATCGACCGATATGGATATTTTGTGCCGATGCCGATACCGATTTTATTTCATCAGCCTTAGCCGATGACCAATATGGGCTGCCGATATTATAGAGCAGATATTTGGAGGCGATACTGCATTTGCTTCCTCAATTTACATCATAAAAAGACACAATGAATATACTTTTGAATGCTGGCGATGCTTTCACTCTAATGGTAGCATGAGACGGAGTCTACATCCCACACAAGTGGCTCAGGTAGTGCATCTCATCCAGGATGGCACTTCAATGCGAGCTGTGGCAAGAAGGTTTGCTGTCACCGTCAGTGTACTATCCAGAGCATGGAGGCACTACCAGGAGACAGGGCAGTACATCATGAGACGTGGAGGAGGCCGTAGGAGGTCAACAACCCAGCAGCAGGACCGCTACCTCTGCCTTTGTGCAAGGAGGAGCAGGAGGAGCACTGCCAAAGCCCTGCAAAATGACCTCCAGCAGGTCACAAATGTGCATGTGTCCACTCATATGGTCAGAAACAGACTCCATGAGGGTGGTATGAGGGCCCGACATCCACAAGTGTGGGTTGTGCTTACAGCCCAACACTGTGCAGGACATTTGGCATTTGCCAGAGAACACCAAGATTGGCAAATTCGTCACTGGCACCCTGTGCTCTTCACAGATGAAAGCAGGTTCACACTGAGCACACGTCACAGATGTGACAGAGTCTGGAGACACCGTGGAGAATGTTCTGCTGCCTGCAACATCCTCCAGCATGGTTTGGCGTTGGGTCAGTAATGGTGTGGGGGTGGCATTTCTTTGGGGGGGCCGCACATCCCTCCATATGCTCGCCAGAGGTAGCCTGACTGCCATTAGGTACTGAGATGAGATCCTCAGACCCCTTGAGAGACCATATGCTGGTGTGGTTGGCCCTGGGTTATTCCTAATGCTAGACAATGCTAGACCTCATGTGGCTGGAGTGTGTCAGCAGTTCCTGCAATAGGAAGGCATTGATGTTATGGACTGGCCCGCCCGTTCCCCAGACCTGAATCCGATTGAGCACATCTGGGACACCATGTCACGCTCCATCCACCACATTGCACCACAGACTTTCCAGGAGTTTGCTACCTCATCAGGAGCATGCCCAGGCATTGTAGGGAGGTCATACGGGCACATGGAGGCCACACACACTACTGAGCCTTATTTTGACTTGTTTTAAGGACATTACATCAAAGTTGGATCAGCCTGTAGTGTGGTTTTCGACTTTGATTTTGAGTGTGACTCCATATCCCGACCTCCATGGGTTGATCAATTTGATTTCCATTGATAATGTTCGTGTGATTTTGTTGTCAGCACATGTAAAGACAAAAGTATTTCATATGATTAGTTCATTCATTCAGATCTAGGGTGTGTTATGTTCCATTTATATTGTTGAGCAGTGTATGTAACAAAAGTATTACTAGCACTGTAATTTAAATGTTAAAAGTAAACTAAACAGTTTCCCTTTTAAGAAACTAATCAAGAATAAATAACTATCCAGTTTGGAAATCACCATTAACATGGCCATCAAAGGTGAGCCTTTGCTTAATCAAAGTCTGTAATGGCATTGAACGTTGTTTAATCAGTCTTTAGTGACACCAAACCGAAGTCAGGTGACACAATGAGCAAGCAAAAACATTTTCCTGATACATGTTCTGACAGTTAGTGCAGCAACTCTTGAATTCCAAAACCACAGTTTCCTCAGCTGTCCAAGTTGTCTAGTGTCAGATAATCCTGCAGGTGAAGAATCAGGATGTGGAACTACTGGGCTGGTGTAGGTACACAGGGTCTAAGGGCCAGTTGTAAGTGCAATTATTCTCTATAACAACTTTGTAGGACACAAAAGAAATTGAAATGTACTTGTCAGTTAGACATTCCAACACAATAGCGTGCCGAATGAAAAATGTAACATTTCTGAGATATTTCATTCCAGCTCATGAAAAATAGGACCAACTCTTTACATGTAGTATTTAGAGACACCAGTTAGAGACTGAAGATGCAGAAAAAAGACCGGAGAGGCATTGGAGAAATGCTAAGGAGAGACACTTGAGAGACAGACTATGAAGGGCGACTAGAGGGAGAATGGAGGGAGGGACATGACAGGTGAGAGTATAAGGAGGCAGTCTGGAGATGAGAAAGGGGAACCTGCACTACATTAGGCAGGTGATCATAATGTTATGGCCGATCGGTGTATATTGTACAGCTGTGTTAGGATAGAGTGTAAGAGACATATTATAAAGCTGTGTAAGGAACAACCATACATTTCAGAAGTTCTCCAAAATGACGTTCTTAGGAAACGATTTAGGGTTTGTTACATGTTACATTTCAGCTGCACATTTTAATATTTGCCTATTTCAGTCCTTTTTTTATGTTGCTCGTTCCCATTTCATTGTGCAGATTCATGCGAGAACATTTCACACATTCCATAAATTCCATAGCGTACTAAATTATATTAAAACGTTCACAGGTAAGGTTAGAGTTTAGGCATGAGGTTACTAAAGTTAAGGTTAGGATTCAGGTTAGGTTTAACATAACATACTAAACAGACAATCGCCTGTCTATAGAAACACATGTGCAACATGTCCGCATAGCTCTGGAATGGAGAACAAAACAACAATCAAATCAACCAAAAGTATTTTATATAGCCATTTTTACATCAGCAGTTGTCGCAAAGTGCTTTTACAGATATCCAACTAGAACTCCAAAGAGCAAGCAACAATGGGAAATGTAAGCACAGTGGCTATGTATTTTGCTTCCTAAGACGAAACCTAGAGAGGATCCAGACTCAGTGGGCTGGCCATTACACTTCTGGCTGTGCCGGGTGTAAAGTTTAAGAGTGCATGTAGAGTTAAGGCCAAGTTGTTAATCAGTACACATTAAGGGCCTGTGAGTAGTCCAGGTTCATGATCCGAGATTTCAGATCTTCATGTGGGCTGTGTCCAGTCTTTAGACAGATCCAGATCGTCTGCATCGTCTGTGCACAACACACAAATTGTCCATCTGTTTTTGAACTCGCAAATGAGTCAACAATTTATTCGCGCATCCACCATCCTCGACCCCCACCCTAGCTAAATTTACGCTATTTACAGTGTGCTTTACATGTGCATGTTTCACGTAATTCTGTAAAGTACATCTATGTAACAGACTGTAAGCTGTTTTACGAATAGACTAAGAGACATTGTAAAGCTGTTTAAGGATAGACTGTATTAGACATACTGTGAAGCTTTTTAAGGATAGACTGTAAGAGAAGCAGACCCGGTCAGCACTATACGCTCACTACACAAGTTGCGTAGGGCCAACTTATGGCCCTAGGGCAAATTATGCAAGGGCCCCGCCTTCCCCTTATGTCAAAGCGTGTGTCAATAAGTGATGAGCAAGTTCAACTCTATTCACTCAGATGTTTACGAGTCATTCAGTAAAAATAACAAATCTTTTGTCATTCTGTTCATTTGATTCGCGACTCCCGAGTTAGTCAGAAGAGTTGTTCAAAATGAATGAATCTTTTGCGAACTGGACATAGTGTCAATGTTTACAACCTCAGTGAAACGATGAAGCCGAACTATCCTTCTGTTCACGAAAAGAGATGTGAACTGCAGGAGCGGCAATCAGGTAAATGTGTTCTCTCCCTTCTCCAAGTTTGATGTCAGGATATAACAGTAACGTTACATTGACGTGCTAGTTTACTCTCTAGTCCAACTGACCTGCAAACGGTTAGCAACTACAGCTGGGCAGTCCACCTCTTGGTCTGGCTGTGTACCTTGCTTGCTTGCCAGCCACTTCCAGGGCTGTCTTCTGTGACTTTGTGCCACAGGGAATGTTTGAGTGGTCTGGGCATCAAAAGCATTAATCATGACTGTCACGGTCTAACTTATGGAGACCTGACAGGTGTCTAGTTCCCCCCTGTATATATGTTATAGGTTGCTCTGTTGTTTGAACTGTTTTAAGCTGTGATTACAGTTTCTGTCCTGTGGGATCTGTTTAGTCTTGTTTCCCGCTGTTCATGTCATATGCTTTCTTTTTGCCAATAGATCCTTTCCAATTATTCTCTAGCTGTTCCACTATCTAATTATTGAATGTATTTAGTTCTCATTAGTTAGTGTTGTCAGCTATCAGTCATTGTTAAATGTCTACTGTTCATGTGTGCGTGTTTCAACGTTACGAAGATGATTGTTATTCCTGTTTTGCCCATCGAGGCAGTCTTGGTTTGTAAGTGTTTTTCCGTTATTGAAATATGTTTATTTGTAAGTCTCATCCTTACTTCACAGCACCATGGAAAGCATTAGCTATAGCTACACTATATGTGACAATGACTTAGGGAAACATGTCCTATGATGATATCATTGATGATTTTGCCTCAAGAAAGTAAATGACTGGAATATTTTGATGGTAAGAATTTAATTGCAACATTGACATTCTTAAACACTTAGTAACATTTAGATTGTATGTCATAGGTGCATTTGTGTAAATGACTGCTTTAATAATTCTGTGACATAAAGTACTTCCTCTAGTTCTTCCAGACTGTCCAGAAAGACTGTCCAATTAGGGTTATTTTACTATCTTAAGACATACTGTTGCAGCCATAGCCTATAGGCTAATGTTTACATACTTATCTTTTGATTCTATAAAACATTTTCAATAAATACTTTTAGTTTATACCTCATTCTATTCTCTATAGGTCTACTTATACTTATACCAACAGATGGAGTAAACAGTTTTAAAGGAGGGAGGATTGTAGTGGGAGCTCTGGGGTTTCAGGTGTGACTGTGTGGCAACGGCAAATGGTTTACATGGCTCATGGGTCAGGTAGGAGGGCACCTTAGCAGATTTGTGCTTAAGGCCTAGGGGAGGTCAGAACCAGCTCTGAAGAGAAGCATTGTAAAGCTGTTTAAGGATAGATTAGGAATACTTTGGACAGGCATATGAGCCCAGAGCTGTAGTCATAAAAGGCAGCACCGCTACGAAAGCATGTATCATCTTAATTATTACATGACAGAACTGATGATCACTGCAGCACAAAACTACTGCATTTCACCAAAGAGACAGAAACAGATAGAAAAGGAACAGAGGGTTAAGAGAGAAAGAAGAGAACAAATGGTTCCTATCTTCAACTAAATAAAGCAACAGCGAAACAATAAGACACAATGATGAAAAGAGAAAGAAACATCCCAAGGTTTTAGATATTCTGTCTGACTGTTCTAGGTCACCCATAAGTTGGTTGATCTCCGTTTAACTTGATGTGCACTGTTTGCTTAAAGAGGAACTGTTACATGGTCCCTTTATTCGAATTGACAAGATCCTCAAACACTGTTTTTAAAAAAGGGATTTCAAACTGTCTAAAAGTGATGTTAACCTGTTCGGGTTGAGGGCGATTTCACGTGAATGGTTATGTGACTGTAAGATTTGCAACTCTCCCTGTTGAAAGCTCCACACCTCTCTCAGTGAGCAAAATCATTAACGAACATATTTTTAAAAACCTTTTAACCAGAAAGGCATTTTCAATTACTTGTGCTATAGCTGGGGTGCATCATATTGATACAGGATTAAATTAAGTCTCATGTAAAGCCTTTTTGAAAAACAAAGAAGTTATATCCAAAATGCAAATTCAAAACTGCCCACACCCTTAGATTACACAGAAACAAATTAGAGCCACACGAATATTGCTAGCATTTCAATCATAGCAACCGTGAAACAGTGACCTCAAATCAAATAGAGAAAGAAGAATCTGGACGAGCATCAGTGGCCTTCAATGATCCCAGCTACTTGTAGCAGAGCTAGATAGAGTGAAGGTTTACTCAGACCTCAGTAACAGTCAAAAAGAAAGATCAGACAAGATTGAGAGTGAGAAAAATCAAGTAGATAAGGAGCACGACTGTTATTAACCTATTTAATAAAGAATTACACTTCCTCTTAGTCGCCTAGGAAAAGTGTGTTTAATTACTTTTTAGGTCATATCTGTCATACTGTTGGATACATAGAAGCCTGGAAGTCTGTGTATTTGTCAAAAGATCTCTTTGGTTTGTTGTAAACTATGACAATAAAAACTTGTTTAAATGTGATATAATAGGGGTACTACTAGACATATCTGGGATTGGTTACCTGCCGCATCCTAAACAAATGTACCCAGCTACCTCAGCCCCTACTCTTTATTATTATAATTTTTTTTTTTCTAACTGTCTGTATTGTACAGCGCCACGCGACTGTATTCACCAGTCATCTACCTCCTTAAATTGACATCTGTTGCACTACTTGTATAAATGCTAATTTTACTACTTTTCTGAGCTGCACACTTTATTATTTATTATTCATTCACTATTTTTCTCTGTTTTTACTATTTATTGTGCACTCCTTGTCTTGTAATTATATGTGTAACTTCTTGTTGTCTTTACCTCAATGCTTTTATCTTGGCCAGGTCGCCGTCTCAAATGAGAAAATGGTCTCAACGTGCCCACCTGGTTAAATAAAGGTTAAATAAAAAATAAAAATATCCAATATAAAAATGTCCAAGGCAGGCCCTGTGCCCCTGTTTCTATAGCTGTTAACACTGCCTACCCTGCTTCTATAGCTGTTAACACTGCCTACCCTGCTTCTATAGCTGTTAACACTGCCTACCCTGCTTCTATAGCTGTTAACACTGCCTACCCTGCTTCTATAGCTGATAACACTGCCTGCCATGCTTCTATAGCTGCTAACACTGTCTACCGTGCTTCTATAGCTGCTAACACTGCCTGCCATGCTTCTATATCTTTTAACACTGCCAACTCGCTTCTATATCTGTTCACAATGCCAGCAAGGCGTCTGGGTGGATAAGGTTAGGGTAAGGGTTTGGTTAAGGCTTAGATCGAGTTAACAGCAAGTTCTCACTGAATTCAGTAAAAAAGAACACGCAATCACTTCTGTGTGCCAATCGCAGAATTTTCCGCACTTCCTTGAAACTGCCACGGATTTCAGTCTGTGTTCATTTCACGGAATTCTGTGAGATCAAGCTAGCCTACCCTGCTTCTATAGATGGTAACACGGCCTACCCTGCTTCTAAAGCTGCTACTGTCTACCATGCTTCTATAGATGCTAACACTGTCTACCCTGCTTCTATAGCTGCTACTGTCTACCATGCTTCTATAGATGCTAGCACTGCCTACCCTGCATCTATAGCTGCTACTGTCTACCATGCTTCTATAGATGCTAACACTGTCTACCCTGCTTCTATAGCTGCTACTGTCTACCATGCTTCTATATATGCTAACACTGCCTACCCTGCTTCTATAGCTGCTACTGTCTACCCTGCTTCTATAGCTGCTACTGTCTACCATGCTCCTATAGATGGTAACACGGCCTACCCTGCTTCTATAACTGCTACAGTCTACCATGCTTCTATGGATGCTAACACTGTCTACCCTGCTTCTATAACTGCTACTGTCTACCATGCTTCTATAGCTGTCAACACTGCCTACCATGCTTCTATAGATGCTAACACGGCATACCCTGCTTCTATAGCTGCTACTGTCTACCATGCTTCTATAGATGTTAACACTGTCTACCCTGTTTCTATAGATACATTTAGCAGACACTGTTATCCAGGGCGACTTACAGTAATTACAGGGAAATTCGGAAATTCAAAATGTGAAAGGCAAGATCAATTCATTCAAATAAATATCAGGAAATCCTAGGAAGAAATGTTATACTGTCTGTGAGGAAGCTGAACTTGGGTGTCATTGGACCTTCCAGCAGGACAATGATCCCAAGCATACCTCAAATTCCACCAAGGCTTGGTTGCAGAAGAAGACCTGGAAGATTCTACAGTGGTCATCATAGTCACCTGACTTGAACTCAATAGAAAATCTATTTTGAGGTTTGAAGAAGGTGGTTGCAGCATGCAAACCAACAATATATCTGAACTGGAGGGCGTTGCTCATTAGGAATGGGCTAAGATACCTCAGGAACGCTGCCAGAGGCTGGTGTCTGGCTATGCATCTCATTTATAGCAGGTCATCACAGCAAAAGGGTGCTCTACTAAGTACTAAAAATGTGAATCTGAAGGGGTTGTATAATTTTGAGACCTGAGAAGTCATTATCAGTTGCATTTGCAGTTGAATTTGTGGAAACCACTTGAAGCATTTGTTGAGTTGAGCTATTTGAATTGCTTGTGTTTTATTTTGACATTGAACCTGATTTGCAATGGGGTTGAATAATTTTCATTACAACTGTAGTAATTTGTCTGCACTATGTTTTACTGAAACAATGTAAATCTATAATACTATTCAAAAGGGTTCCACTGCATTGAGAGACTGGTAAAATGGACAAATGTTTGTGTTTTCAATGTGGCAAGAGCCTTTATTTAAATGTGTTATTGGTTAACTTAGCATGATAAACATGCCATATTCAGTTATGACTGCTAGCGAGGCTCCTGCCGTTGACCTAATGTAGGCTAATTTAAAGGTACAATATGTAGTTTATGGCCACTAGGGGTCTCTCAATCAAAACAATAACACTATTATGCTAGCAACGCGAACTCGGATTTTAGTTTTTTCAAAACAATCGCGCTCGTTTTAATCCATTGCAATAATCATTGTTAATTCAATATAAAGCTAGTGAATTGTAACCAAATGCAATTGTATTGGGTGTAAAGAAAGAATAAGAGCATGTGATTGCAAAAACTAATAATTTAATATAACTTTTTTTTTAAACAGAAAAAAATAGGGCTATGTTGTACACACAATTTGATTTAAAATATTGTCAGTGTCTCGTGAAAACACAATTACATTTGAAAAACATTCACTAGAGTTTGTTTTAGACTAATTTTAGTAACACATGAACATGGATACACTACCTATCAATGAAATTAATTATTGTAATGAATTACGAGCGCTACTATTTTGAAATGGAAAATCCGAGTTTGTGATCCCGGCAAATAAATATACTACGGTGTTGCCAGGCAAATGGTTCTTGCTTATAGCTAGCGTCGGTGCTGTGTATTGTTAAATATATTATAGCTTTATTCACATTATGTTTAGTTATGGTTATTCACTTTATGTAGGGCCATTTGGTGGTTCCCTGGAAACTAGAGCAACTAGAGGAGTCAAAGGTTATATGACGCCATTGATGGGTGACAAAATGAAACGTCCTGTGTCTTCGAATTACATTCCAAATGTCTTTGGTTTTGAAAGTTGGTGGAAACATTTGGGATGATGTAAGTACACAACTCAAATATATATATATATATATATATATATATATATATATATATATATATATATATATATATAAAACATAGATATAGTGATTTTTGAATTTTTAATGCAGAAAAGTTACATATTGTACATTTAAGGAAGTCAATTTTGCACCCATTGCCTATAGCAGGGGTATTCAAATCATACCCTACCAGTTCCACTGCCTGCTGGTTTTCTGTTCTACAGTATCTCATCATTAATTGCATTCACCTGGTGTCCCAGGTCTAAGGAAGTCTCAGGTTAAAGTGTTGCAATTAAAATACAGAGTAGGACTGGCTTCGAGGTCCAGATTTAGTGATGAGGGACCTATAGGCTCTTTCTTACTGTTTGGATTCTGAGCCATAAAAATACATGGAAAGTGAAAATGATCCTCAATATGTGGTGCATAGAATTAACAAAATAGTATTACATTCAAGCTTCATATGTTTTCGGCCAAGTAGAAATTAAGCCTTTTTTGGTAGCCTAGATTAACAGAATCATTTTCTTAGAGGCAGAATAAACTAAAACCTTTCCTGCTGCCAGCTAGAACCATTTTGGAACACTTTTATCAAATATATATAAATATGGTATATAGATATATTTCAGTATATTCAAGTAGCTTATCAAGTCAATGTTTATGAAGTCAACCATATTAGCCTGTTACATTTTTCTAAAAACAAAAGGTTGTAAATAGCACTAAAAGTGGTTCATGGCTTGTAATCATAGGGGAACCACTTTAAGTGCTATATAGCACATATCTTTAAAAATGGTGCAATGTAGAACCATAAGAGGTGCCATATAGCACCTTAAGCACCTCATAGAACCGTTGAAGAACCGCTGATGAACCGCTGAATAACCGCTGAATAACCGCTGGAGAAGTAGTGGTGCTATATAGCACCTTAACTATTTAAAGAACCTGTTAAGCCCAGTTTGGTTCTTCAGTGGTACTTCAGCGGTTCTTTGGGGTGGTTAAGGTGTTATATTGAACCTCTTATGGTTCTACATAGCACCATTTTTAAAGATAGGTGCTATATAACACAAAGTTGTTCCCCTATGATTACAAGCCATGAACCACTTTTAGTGCTATTTAGAACCTTTTGTTTTTAGAGTGTATCCAGGTTTGAATTACTGTTAATATGTGCATTCATCTTAACATATGAGGTGTCGACAAACACACAACCCAGAAAAAATGAATTTTACTCAATAAATAAAATAATAGGTTATTTCAATATTATACTCAAATAAAGGATCTCAGTTTTTCAACCCAAGTGGAGTAGAACTCAAATAACTACACTCTAAAAACAAATGGTTCTTCAGTGGTTCTTCAGGGGTTCTTTGTGGTGGTTATGGTGCTATATAGCACCACTACCATTTAAAGAACCTGTTAAGCCCAGTTTGGTTCTTCAGCGGTTCTTCAGTGGTTCTTTGGGGTGGTTACGGTGCTATATGGTAACCTCTTATGGTTCAACATAGCACCATTTTAAAATATAGGTGCTATATAGCATTTAAAGTGGTTCCCCTATGATTACAAGCCAATGAACCACTTTTAGTGCTATTTAGCACCATTTGTTTTACTTATGTACTTATAAATGTGTATTTATAAGATTAAGATTGAGGAGTATAATGAAGAAAAAAAAACAGAAGGAATGGATTACTGCAGCTATTTATTTCCTCTCTACCATCACACTCACATTAAAATGAATCAGGAAGATAGTCTGATCAAGTGTCAGGCTAACAACTTGGACTTCACTTTCAGGTCAGGTGATGCATGGGCATGGTTCCTGACAGTGCAGCAGTGGCAGTAGATGGCTGCATGCATGGAAGAGCAAGGCCCCTCTGGACTAAACCAAACACATCATCACAGAGCAACAAACAGTGAAGAGAGCATGTCTAAGAGGAAGCTGTGGAGTCAGGAGAAAAACAGATTGGCAGAAAGATTCATAGATATACAATAGACAGAATGGTCATACAGTACAACACCAAAATTAAACAATTACTTCTGCTCCAGTCAACATGGTGAAATAACCATCAAATAATCAGACATTCAAAAAGGTCCTCTCCAGGCAACATGTAGGTGGTGACTGCTCCAGTCAACACGGTGAAATAAGAGAGAGAGAGAGAG
>JACXGM010031673.1:0-12884 GCA_016801145.1 Umbra pygmaea
CACCTTTAAAAGCAATTTTCCATGCCAATTCTATAACATTTACTACTTCTACTGTTGTACATTTTCCAGACCACTGCTCAGTTCATAGCGTTTTATTATTATTATTATTATTATTACTATTATTATTATTACTATTGTCATTACTATTTTAAAATTCTTATATTGTTGTAATTCTTGTTTTTAAGCCCACTGCATAGAAACGCCGAGCCATGTCAAAAAGAATTTCTCTGCATAGGATGATGTATGTTATTCAATGCATATGATAAATAAACCACTTTGACTTTGACTCCTTTATTGTTTTGTAGACTAGAGGCCCATCTGATAAAGACCTCTGTATCTCCAAACTACAGTTAGGTTTAGGGAACATAGGATTTTGAAAAAACAAAACAGCATTTCCCCTTTACAACAAAAGCCTCAACTGTGCATCCTTGTTGACTCCCTGGTCTGACAGACTGGCGACATTCCCTTGAGCAAAGAACGTCAAATCCCAGTAAATTCTCTACATCTCCTAGTTGTACTTCGGTTCACTAAGCAACATGTTCCCTAGTCATTAGTACACTTTACTCTGTGTAACAAAAGAAGGATCCTTAAATGACAAACTCAGTGATTGCCTCCGTTCCCCTCTATCAATATTGCCTCACTGACATTTATTGCATCTTCCCTTTCACTGAGAAAGCAATTACCAGAAGGTGATTAGTCTTCGCTCCTGTCTGGCTGAGATGGGGAAGGACGCAGAAAGGCAGGACTGTTCATGACCACATGGGCTTGGATTGAGCTTGGAAACGGTGCAAAAGGCTTGGAATTGAGGGTGAGTGTCAGTTGGAGTTAGTGGTATTACTTCAATGGCCTCTCAGAAACCACTTCTTCACATTGAGGATACAGGAGAATGTACAGTCACACATACATTTAGATGTACACTACTCTAGCTAGTTTAGACAACGGCGGGGAAGGAGGGTATCATGTACATCTAGAAAATACAATTAACCGTCTTCAGCACTTTGCTACACCACTTCCTCCTGTGTATAACTGACACATCTATGACACAACAATAAAAAGTAAAGAGTCAGTTCTGCAATCTCCTTTAAGCCTCTGTTACAAAAAGGATTTCCAGGTTAAGGTTATGCTCCTCCAGAGGTTGTCTGTAAACCTTGAACTTAAACAGAGCCGACCCAGTTCCAACCTGGGCTAACACCATCAGCTGAGGTTTACAGGCTTCCCACTGTGATCCCACTGTAGCCCACCTGGCGAAACGAGGGGGCTGCATGGCCAAGCATGCGTAAGAATGCTGGAGTATCAGGAATCTAGCACTTGAGACTAATGCCTCTCAGGGCTAGCCAGCTAAATTTAGGCTAACAGCAACTAGTACAGTAAACTCCATGCTGTTGCAGTAGTTCATGCTTTGTTGCAAATAAAGTGCAAACTGACAATGTTTCAGAAAAGCAAGGACTGTGTCAGAGCATCAGACCCTAATGACCAAAAACATGGCTGTGGTACAAGTGTACAGGGATCAAAAACTGATCTGGACGCCTTTTCCGACTCGTTATACCTTGACTCATTGCCCCTACAGACAAGTGGTGTGTAAAAAAGAACTGTAGCGACTTATATAATGATTCCAGTCAAAGTACCGTAAGTACAACGCCCTAAAGTTGACAGTTAAATTATAGCCAAAGCTGGTAGTAACATAGTCCTGAAGTTTGAGACTTTCCTTCAGGGTGCTCACAATGTAACTATTAAGGCTGAGCTGTCATTTCACCTGGGAAGATAGGGCTTCTGAGGTGCTCAAGGTGTCACTGTATGAATTGTATGCGAAACTCTGGAGAATGAACAAGTGCCAGATTGACATCACCAATCCCGCCCCTGAGGCCCTCCAACAGAGATGTCAGACTGGTGACTCACCTCCTCCTTTCTGACTGGCCAGGCTGGCGGAGCTCTCTGACTGGCTACTACTGGCTCCTTCCCCGTCTGAACAACACTTCACACGCTTCTCTTTCTCTGTGTGGGGGGAACAAAAGAAACAATCAGCATGTTTATTAGTCCAGATAGTTCCTTTTGTTTTTTGTACAACAGGAAAACACTGATTATATGTTATAAACAGCACACATTTAGACAAGAGGCCACAAAACACTTTAATATGCCAGTCAGGAGCCAACGGCAAGAGGATTTCAAAAAACAAACACTGGTTTGGTCTGTAGCTTCAGGAACCAGTCAGTCAGTTCCTTCTTGCCTAAATGAGGGTCCTGTGGAAGCAGGGTTTAGGTAGCAGTGAGCAAACTGGAAAATGGAAAACCACATCTTTCTCTGAATTTCAGTCCTCGTCTGTGTGTTCATAATATGAGCTATATATACACCAAGTGGGGTCTCTTCAGAAAATGCTGTCTGGTAAATGGTAATGAGCAAATGCATGGGCACACACATATCATCTATGCATTATCATCATAGCACTGCATGCTTGACTCCATTACCCAGAGGTGAAATGGGAGCCTCCTGGTCACGCAGTTACACATACTTGTGATGCAGTCGAGCGAACCAAGCGGTTCCTGAGCAGATCCGATAATTCTTCAAAGGGATTGGCTGCTGACCTACTGTAACTACTTCTTCCATTACTTTTAATGTAGATATTAAAGGCATATCCCAGCAGCTCCCTCAAGGGCACATTACATTAAAGCCTTTTATGATTCCTTGAACATGTCCGCCCCTCCCTGCCAGTCCTATTCCCTGGGGAGCTGAGGTTTCCAAGGGGTGGCTGGGGGCCAAATCACCCCGGGTAAGGATGCCTGCCTTCTCTCAATGCTGGAACGACCACTGCACTAGATAGACCCCAGACAGGGTGGATGAGTGTCTTCATGCATTTAAACAGCTCCAACAGTCTACATTAATGCTATTCTGCCTAGCTGTTTTTAATGTAAATACACTTTAAATCTGTGTTTTTCATGCATAAAGATGAGCGCTTATCAGTGCGTTTGTCAGATGTGATGTAGAGAAACCTGTTGGGGGGTGAAAGTGTGGGGGTGGGAAGGGGAGTCTGTCTTCCTAGCGTTCCCCTTTTCACACCTCCTTTGACGGCCGCCCGCCCCCATCCATTCTGCAGACTTTTATCCATTGTACCTCATCAGCCACATTGTGTGGAAGACAACAAGACGGCACCCAGCAAGCCACTGGGGTTAAAACACCCCCAACAGCTCACGCTGGGTGAACTGACGAGAGGAGAGAGAGAGCGAGAGATAACCAGGAGAGAGAAGACTGCGCGCGTAATGTTCTGCTTTAATATTCACTTCTGAAATGCGGAGCGCAACACAGACGCAGGAAAACGAGACGGCAAACACTACGCTTCCTTGATCTCTGGAAAATAATAAAATATTTAAATGGAAACCCTTCCGAATTAAAACACTTTCAAACGCTGTGCAGTAAACAGCCTTCTCCTGTCCAAAACCAGTAAACAGGGAGGAGTACATGAAAGGCTGCTAGGTGTAAAGGATGAATAGCATTGCCCCTTTCAGACAGGTGGGATCAAGGCCCAGGCATCCAGCTGACACACTCCCCTCCTCCAGTTTTACCCCTGACTTCTTTATGACAGCAAAAAACAAAACAGAACAAGAAGGGCCCAGGTGATATACTTTACAGTCACATAACTTTTAGCAATAGAATAATGTTTTTTTTTAAAGATGAACCTCTGAAATTAGTGTTATAGGATGAGTGAAGAATGCGAAATACACCGGCATCTGTACGTAAGTCATACCCCAACGAGCTGTCCTTTACAATGAAGTGATACATGCAGTAAACTACATGTTCTGCTGCCCCGTGGACAGTAGAATATAAATCTGTCTGTACTGTACATACAACATAAACAATGGATAAACTACAATCAAATACATGCAGTCCGTTTAAAGGAGCATTGGGTAGAATTTTTCATGGTGAGAAAGTAACCACTTTTTCTCGACCAGAAAACAAAAGCTGAAGAAACTGAGTTTCTTGACATCTTAAAAACTTGTGAAAGCGATTTAGATGGGACAATGATTTCCTACACTATGGAGTGCTTAATTTTGACATTTGAACAGGACTTGCAATGAGAACATGACGAGTTGTGCTTCCAGTATTTTTCAATGGACACGGGCCTGTCTGCAAATTTTTATGAATTATGCCTTTCAGGCTGTGCTTTTGTGTGCAACAATGCACTTCATAGTATAGGGCAGTGGTTCCCAAACCTCTCCTCAGGGAGCCCCAGAGAGGCCATGTTTTTATTTTTGCCCTGAAATGGCACAACTGATTAGTCAACTACAATTACACCTATGACCAATTGAATCAGGTGTGCCATTTCAGGGTTAAAACAAAAACATGGCCTGTCTGGGGGTCCCCAAGGAGAGGTTTGGGAACCACTGACATCAAATATCCCAAAGTTCCCAGTTTTTTTAAACATCAAGAACTAACATGGCACCATCTTTAACATTTTCTGACAAATGATTACGTAAGATGTGATCATTTTAAGCTTCCATGCTTTGATCAGATCTTCACAAATGCACGACTACATTATTCATCAAAATGTAAACCTCATTAACATGGTTTAGGAGCATAACAAATATTTGATATGTTTTACAAATGTGATCATTGTCTGTTTGCTTCAAATCTGGAAAGTAGGAGACATTGTGTCAGTTCCACTTTAAGTAAAAGAAAAAATTAACTCAATGGTGACTTCCAGCCATTCCGATTTGGGCTCATGTTACATAGTGAAAACCTTGTGAACAGTGCATTGACTGAAGGCTATGGTTCAATGCCCTGCTATCCATGTCCATGTCTGCCCTAACCACAGTAATCATCCTCTAACAAAGTGGGTTTACACAACATAGCCAGGTATGTCTTCCTGGCCTGATTGGATCTACAGAGGGACTGTTTTTATCAATGGGAACATTCCTGTTCTGCAAACTGACAGGTTAGAATGGCCCAGAGGAGCTTCACTATTTCGCATTCGTCTGAGGAGTCAGCGCTGACGCCGGTGAGGACAGGGAGATTTATGTTACGTACAGGAAGTGTGCGCCGTGCTCCCTTACACCGCTGCTGTAGAGAACAGCTTCATTAAGCCCTGGAGAACACAGAGCCAGTGTCGAGGCAACAAGGGGGAAGACAGGAAGACTAGGCGGGCCGGAGAACAGATATGATCCTAGAACATGACACATCTGTCACACTGCTCCAGCCTCCGAGGGCAACCATGCGTACCTTCTTTGGCAGCCTGCCAGAACTCAAACGCCACTCTGAAGGCCTGGGCCACGGTTAACGTCACCGCCTGCGCCTGAAAAGGTGGAGACCGAGAGTGAGACCGAGAGTGTGGGAGACAGGGAGACAGAGGCGGGGTTCAGAGGGGAAAAGAGTCAGATAAACACAGTAAGTAGCGCTAAAGATGTTGGCTGATGGTTTTACGAGTGGAGAGGAAAACACATTGGTGATGAGAGTAAACTAGAACAGGGAGGGTCTCAACTGACACTTAAACAGGGAACATGAAACTGGATGTAGGTTCCTTCTGCTCAGATAAACGTCTCCTCATTACAAGTTGTTTATGTAGCCTTGAGGAAGCGTGGCCTTTGGATCAGAGCTAAATTAGCAAGGGAAGGAAAAAGAAGGAGTGGCACAGTCATTCGCAAAACCCTCCTGGGAGAAAAGCTATGGAGAACCCAGGCCCACAGCCACAAACATGAAACCATTCAAATGCACGCACGAACGCACACGCACACACGCACACACACACACTCACCACTTTCCTCTTGGTGCAGAGGTAAGCATGGCACTCAAGGGTTTCGTTCTGTTGGCTCTGTGCGATGTAGGCAAACACTTTGTCATGCATCTTGTCTGCTGTGCAGTAGGAAATCCTGTAAAGGGGGTCGGGTCACACAGAAATACGTACCATTTTTAATAAATACTCAGAGACCAGGTTGGGAAGGGCTATCACGCAAGGGTCACTAAGCATTTAAGCCCAACTCAATCATACTGAGATCATTTGTTTCCACACAAAATAAACTCATTTCACACGCAGGCAGGTGGATAGCCAATAAAAATACATGGGAATTTCAACTTCAGTCCATCTGCCTTTGGTTTGTCCCCAGCGTACCTCAGCTACATTAGTAGCAGTCATAAAGGCTGATGTATCTGCTGTGAACGCCCAGCCTGCTTGGGCCTGGCATCTGCTGGGTGGATATTATTGGCTCTGGCCTCCTACATGTAACTACAGGTCTGCTCTTTCCCCAACACAGCAACATGCTTTGTTCTGCAGATGTTCTGAGACATAGCATCACTTGTGGTGAACATAAGCCTACAGAATCCTGTGTGAAGAGTTGTCTTTATAAAAAATAATTTCCATAGTAACTGAAGCATATTAGGTTATATTGAGTATTTACAAAAAATGCAATAATGTTAAAAAGATACTAAAACTCTGGACACATAGCTGTCATTACTCATTGAGGAATTAGGATTTATTTAGTTCCAATTTCACTATATTAGAATTAGGTGTGTACCAGTAGGCGTAACCCACAGGACGGTATGTTTGAGGGTCACAGGGATGTAGATTTTCAGGACAGTGCAGAAAATAATTGAAAACATCAGTTTTTGATTAATTGGAAAAAGATGGGGTCATATACGCAGCTATAATAAACACATCTATGGCTCTTGTGTTTTCTTTGGCCTGATCAGATTCTGCTGATAAGGGCTGTTTGGATACAGAGGGGACAAAGTTGATTTCACAGCTGCATCTGCACCTGAATGACTAAATGGACAAAGTAACATTGTGATGCCCATAACTGAACCTACAATTTAAATAACAAATTTGTAACATTCAGTTTGCACGATTGCCCCATAGCTACATTTTTTACTTTCCATATGCTCAAACCAATTGATTACCGGCACGTAGCCGAAAGCTTGTTTCACGAAATGTGCAAAGCGTCATGTTCTTAATTGCTTTTTATACATGTTTTAGATAAATAATAATAACAGGCAAGACTGACTGAGCAATATTACAGGCTCGTTTTGTCTATAAATGTAGCGTATAGTGTTGTGCAAATCCTGAACATTTCGTTGTTTTTAACAAATCTTTGGGTGCAGCAAGTAGACTTTTTAATTGGGGCAATACAAGTCACAATTTTGTTAGACTGCTATCCTATTTGAAATAAGTATTGCATTAAGAAAACGATAGGTAACTAGAACATATTAATACAACTGCCACTACTTTTTCCTTCCCTGACAGAGTAAGCTACTCAATAAAACTTGCTTGTAAATCTGTCTACATTACTCACCTATCATAACAGAAACTCCTTAGCACAGGTAACTACAACTCAAGATAAGGTCCCTGCCACAGCAGTATTTAGCTAGCTAGTAGCTTAGCTAACAAGTGAAAAGCCTAGTCTGACTCCAAAGTGTGACATCACTTTGACATTAGCTCCATCACTTCAAGCCCTGACCGGATTGATTAGCACAAGGACAGTGCGCTCTGTGTTTCTTACGCATGCAGATAATAGCGCAACATGTTGGATAAAGTAAGGAACAGTGTCATGACCTGACGGATTATCTAGATGAATAGCAAATACAATTAATTTGTCTAAGAAATTAATAATGTCTAGATTTTTGTGTTTAAATGTTTTTGTCTCGGCGTGGAGGCAATGTTTTTGCCGTGGCACAGCGATAAAGTATATTGAACACAACAGTTAAAAAGGGCACCATGTTTTTTCTGAAGGTGTATTTCAAGGTCTTCCATACATTTTCATGTTGTTAAAATGCTATCCGTTCCATTTTAAGCAGTGTGATCAGATCCGGTCCGACACATACCCAAGAACCGTTCTTCTGTCAACACTATATTATGCTGGCAACATGAACTCTGATATTTTGTTTCAAAATAATAGCACTTGTTTTAATTCATTGCAATACTCATTGTTAATTCATTATTAAGCTAGTGAATTGTAACCAAATGCAATTTAATTGTGTGTAAAGAAACAATAAGTGTATTTGATAGCAAAAAAAATGTAAATGTTTTTAACAACACGTAACAAATAACAACAGTAACAAATGTGCTGTACAGACAATTTGATTTAATATATATTCAGTGAGTCATGTGAAAACACGATTACATTTGAAAAACATTCACTAGTCTGTTATATCCAGAAATAGGCTAATTTTAGCAACACATATACATGCTCCCAGTACCTATCTATGCAATGAATTAACAATGATTATTGCAATGACCTAAATCTAGCGCTATTATTTTGAAACAAAAATTTTAGTTTGTGTTGCCTGCATAAGGGTTGACAGGAGAACGGTTCATGCTTATGTCTCAGACCGGCTGAGTGTGATTGTCCTCAATCTGCCAAATTCCCCTCTGTCACAACAGTCATTCCCATTCTGAGATTTATTTCCAGGTGGAATGCAACAAAGCTCCAGCTCAAACTCACAATGTGTTTTTTTCAAAGATGAAAAAGGTGGCGTGTGCTACTATGCATGCCTGTTAGCCATCACGCTTTCGGTGAGGCCTCCTATTGGAAATGACTGCAATATCCCAGGCCACCAGTTGCGTCACTCCCACAACTGCAAATCCCAATACATTCAGCCTCAATGTGACAGATGACAGGGTTTGGAAGAAAGGGGGAATGTAGGGAAAACATTTTTTTACTGCAAGCGGAAACTTATAAACTTGGCATGATAAAATTTCAAATGTAGGAGGTCTACTGAGAGCTTAAGTCTTCTGAGTGAAGATGGAAAGACTAACCTGTAAATGGAAATGTTCTCAATCAGCTGGTTAGAGGCGTAGTCGTACAGAATTATTCCTCGAGGGGACACTTTCAATGTAACTTTCTGGAGTTTCTTGCCGCTAGCTTTGGCCTAGAAGAGAGAAAAGAAACAAGAGATAGAGGAAGAGATGGGAGGATAGATAGAGAGAGACAGAGGGATAGATAGAGAGAGAGGGAAAAGGACAGACAGAGAGGAAGCAAAAAATAAGCAGGATTGTGTAAGTGAGGGAGATATGAAGAGACAGAAAGACGTGGATGTTAATAATGCATTCATGCAATCAATACGTCTACAATCACAAGGCATTCCTCCAGGCTGCTGAACACCTGGATGGTTCGTTCACGTTTCAACTTCTAACCTGCTGTTGTGCTGACAGAACTAGAGCAAAGCCTTCACACGACTAACCTCACAACCCTAGCCTAAATACCCACCTCTCAGAAAAACAAAACACATTATTTATAAAACCCTGGGGGCAAACGACAACTTTATAAACACAACCATACAATTATACTGGACACTTTTATGCAAGGTGATACTAAAAATGAAGAAATGCATCCAGACCATTCAGCTGCAATCAATTTACCCAACAAAGTGTGAACAATAATCAAACGTACATAGAGTGAGCAATATCCCTAACATGAACGATATCCCTAATACTCACAGAGTGAACAATATCCCTTATAACCATAGAATGAATGATATCCCTAACAGATATATTGAAGACAGTAGCTTGTTTTAGTTCTGGAACGTAAACGCAACACAAATGTCTACAGACAGCCTTGGGCAGAATCAAGTGAGACTGAGAATCAATGGTGACTGTTGACACAAAGGAGTGAAGGACAGCAGAGATAGACTCTGATGTTGATGGTATCAAGGCCATTCTCTTAAATTCAGCTTTCAACAACATTTCTACCATGTCAATGAAGTGTCAGGATCTATCTGGATGAGATGGCAACAGAGATGATTGTGTGTGCCCTGAAACTGATGAGACAGAATTACTGGGAAAATGCCAGAACACCCATGAGCTTTTCTGTTAGTCTTTAATAACATAGCCAAATCAACACACTTAAATTAAACATAACTAATTGCATATGGTTCAAATGGCACAGAGCGTCTGGGACACGGAGTCATGCAAATGGTTTGCTTTTCATGAAGGCAACCACCTAATGGGAAGTCAATGTTCCAGTGTTAACCGTATAAAGCAATGCAGTCAATTAAGGCTTTGGCAACATTTTCAAAAGGTCAAGGAATTTGGGGGTTTGTGGAACACCTTAAGGGATGAGCGGGAGTGTAGCATGTGTGCATGTGTGGCTGACCGTGGCAACAATTCTCTTGACAGCAGCTGCAGATAGCTCCTCTCCTTTGGGCTGCTCCACCAGCGTCACGCCAAGGTACTTCAACTGGAACACCATTCCTTCCAGCAGGGTCTCCCGCGTGTCCGTCCAGTTCTCGGGCAGCTCTACGGAAACAAGACTCAGGTCAGAGGACACCAAAGGCTTGTGTCTACCAAGTTCAAACTTCACTGGAAAAGGTCAAATCTGATTTGTCAAAATGCTGCTTTACATAACCATTCGTGCCCAAAAGGTAAAAAGTCTGTTTACCTTGGTCTTGTAATTTTTAATTCCTCTGATATAAATACCATTCAACATGAGGAAACTCGTGCAGGAGCCCAGCGGTAGAGAATCAAGCGCATGCACACAGGCAAATCCTGTCTACACATCGCTGGAGAATATCTGCCTGTGCGTGACTTTACAAGCTTTAAGCACCATTTTTAATTACACAGACTTAATGAGTATTCTTACAGGCCCAGATATGCAAGGCTGGCCAATATACTGTAACTAAACCAGCACATTTCCTGTTTCACACACACAAGATGACAAACATGGTTTTAGTTTTCGTAATGACGCCTTTAATGTTCACACTGCACTTCCTTCTTTAAATCATTATACACATAAACACAAAAGATCTGTATCAGAAACATAGTGGAAGAAATGTAGTCCATGTTATTGGTTCCACACACATAGAAGCAAATATCCACTGCTTCCAAATTAGTATGCAAATTATATTTTACATCGACTTTCCTAAATAGTCGATGCAAATGACAGTCAGTATAATTTAAGTCACCAACTGTTAGGGTATAAGTCCAATTTAACTGAACAAACCACCCAATGAAAACTGTATTTTTTTCAAAAATAACTCAAAATGCACTGTTCCAAATTATTATGCACAAGAGTTTATAAACATTTTATAGGTTGTAAAGAATTGAAAATCGTCATTGTTGAATTTGCAGCAGTAGGAGGAATTTACTGAAATCAAAAGCTATTTCAATCAAATACATCTTAACAGGGCAAGTACATGTTAAGACACCATATTTGATCACCTTCACAATTCTTGCATCCATTGAACTTGTGAGTTTATGGAGAGTTTCTACTTGAATTCCTTTGCAGGATGTCAGAATAGCTTCCCAGAGCTGCTGTTTTGATGCAAACTGCCTCCCACTTTCATAGATCTTTTGCTTGAGGATGCTCTAAAGGTTCTCAATAGGGTTGAGGTCAGGGGAGGATGGGGGCCACACCATGAGTTTCTCTCCTTTTATGCCCATAGCAGCCAATGACAAATAGGTATTCTTTGCAGCATGAGATGGTGCATTGTCATGCATGGAGATGATTTTGCTACAAAAGGCACGGTACATTGTCCAAGTCATTGCACCATCACGCTTTTCCGCAGCAGAGAGAGATCTTTTTCTCATATTGCTTGAAACCTGTGGCGTGCGTAATAATGTGGAACATCTTATGTAGTTTTCCTTTAAATGGGCTCACCTGGCAAACTAATAATTGCAGGTGTCTGAGATTGATGTCACTGATCCAAAGAGCCCAGAGACACAATACCATCCATGAATTGATTGAAAAACAAAATATTTATATTAAATTTTAATTTGCATTTTAATTTGCATATTAATTTCAAACACGGTGTAATAGCTTGTGTAGCCAACTTGGGTTACTGACTCAAACACTGCAGTAATAAAGAAATTACACAGAGGTACACATACTATAGCTAGGATCACAAAAAACCTACAACCTCATGTATTGACTTGTCGCTCCAAAGACTGTCTTTCCCAAACTGTTGGGCCAAACACCTTGGTGCTTTATTCAGTCAGACCCCACCCTGCGGTCTTGGAAGGCACCTGGTCCCTTTTGTCCTTCAAGCAGCCATGGTCTTTTAGACACATGCAGTCAAGTGTAACTGTAACTAGGATATAATTATGTTCAAGGTTTTAAAAAGGTAAACCCAAGGATTAGCATCCACTTAACAAAACCCTAGACATGGAAGTGGTTCAGCAGGGTCCAACGTTAGCTTTTTTTTCCTCACTGGCCCTTTCGGGCCAGTTGGTCTAAAATTTACTGGCCCGGACCGATTTATTACTGGCCCAAATTAAATTTGGAAAAAATAAATAAAAACCTGTGTTTCTTTACATAAATGCACATAAATTACATATGTGTAACCAAAAAACGACATCCATTAAATGTATTTTCCCCGCTTGACAACATGGTAGGAGAGATGTAAAAATAATATTTAGTTAATATTGCCCTAAGTCACGTGTACAGAGGTAAACGTTGTGCATTCCAAACTAAGTGTGGCTGAGTTCACAAGATTTGGGAAATTCCTGATTAAGAACAAAATTACAAGTAACAGGAGTTCATTAGTAACCAGTGATCTATAATAAGAATAGAAAATGATTAATTATGGAAACTACTTAGTTATAAACTCAGATTACCTGGTCATTTAGGTTTTATTTAGGAACTTCCCAAAATGGGTAAACCCAGTCACAATTAGTTGGAAAAACACAAAAAAATGTACATCGACTTACCCCTCTACGCCACGCGGATCCCAACTATAATTTGATATTTCTAATGGTATTGAAATGATAAGAGAAATTAAAATAATTTCCTCTTGGGGTCTTTAAACTATGTAGAATAATATACAAGTGTATCAAAATTATTTAAACAACTTTTTCATGGAATTGAAAGGATTTAGTAGCATTATATATAACAACTGTATTTAAGATTATTTTAAATTAGCAACATAGAATAGGGTTATTCAGGCAACATTATTTCCATCATGAGCACATT
>JACXGM010031675.1:0-12976 GCA_016801145.1 Umbra pygmaea
CACACACACACACACAGTGAAGAATCATCCTTGGTTATGCAGCTGTAATAGCAGTAATGAGATAATTCCAGTGCGCATGTGGAAGCCATTACCTGATGTGTTAGTGTTGGCTTGGCAACAGGCCATAAGGCTAAGAGGTTTTGGTCAGCTGCACATTGTCAGGTACAGTAATATATTTTCAGAATTACAGGGGGAGGGGGGATATACATTTGATATGTAAGAGAGCTGCAATTTACCTGTAAGGACTGTGTTAATAGGAAGGATATAACATTTTTTTCTTGTACTCTTAGAGCTTGCCAGCCTCTGTATTTAGCCTCTGTATTTAGCCTCTGTATTTAGCCTCTGTATTTAGCCTCTGTATTTAGCCTCTGTATTTAGCCTCTGTATTTCACAGAATCTTTTACTGCTGTGTGACCTGCATTCAAACAGTGGTAAGACTTTTTAGGTAGAGGCCTTTGTGACAACTAAGAATTATGAGCACAGGAAAAGGAAACTCCCTCCAGTGTAGTAAGGACTTTGTTTCTTCACACTTTCTGCAATGAAGGTGGCTGTCTGTTCCAAAACTGTTAGAATTACATGATGCCCACATATTTTAATTATACACTATATAGCAAAATATATGTGGACCCCCCTTCTAACGGTGGAGGAGGGATAAGGTTAGGCCCCTTAGTTCCAGTGAAGGGTCATCTTAATTTTACAAGGTACAAAGACCTTCTAGACAATTAGGTGCTTCCAACTTTGTGGCAACCATTTGGGGAAGGCCTTTTCCTGGTCCAGCATGACTGTGTGTGTCCCTGTGCACAATCAAGGTCCATAAACACATGGTTCAATGAGTTTGATGTTAAAGACCTCAAGTGATCTGCACAGAGCCCTGACTTAAATCCGATTAAACACCTTTGAGGATTAATTGGAACTGCGATTGCGAGCCAAATGCTCTTTGGGTTTAATGGGCAAAAATTCCCACAGACAAAATCAAGGGTGTAGGAATGAGGAGGAAATGTCCCAGACAATGTTACAGACAGGAAATATGGTCCCCCTCAATAATAAAAACAATTTGTGAAAAATATATGGTGTCCCCCCCAATATCAAACTTGTTCCTACACCCTTGGACAAACTCCAAAGTCTTGTGGAAACCTTCCATGAAGAGTAGCAGCTGTTATAGCCACGAAGGGGGGGGGGGCAATTCATATTAATGCCCATGGTTTTAGAAATGGGATGTCCAACAATCTCATATGGGTGTGACAGTCAGGTGTCCATGTACTTTCGGCTATATAGTGTATTTCTTATTTCTCTTTACAATTACTATGGAAAAGTTGTTGATGGCACTACTTACCCATAACTGAAACTGTACAATTATGCTGGTTGGCTGTGAGCTCCAGCCAATCAGTGAATACTATCTTACTGCACATGATTAAGTCAAACCCATTGAAAACTCATTACACAAGACATAACTCCGAAATGTCACATTAAAACAATAAGCACTTTAAGGCTGAAGACTACCGACATACAGCTAAATCATATCATGCGCCATACCTGCAAAGCTAGATTGTAGATGTGAAGCTGACTTAGTTACAGGGGTCCTGGGCACTCATTTGGCCTTTATAAATGCTTTATTGTGTGTGTCACTGCTCATCTGTCGTTCGGAAGCATGTGCGGGATATAGAAACAGAACACTTTGGAGTTTAACATAGTTTCTATATTTGTAGAGGGTCTTAGAAGTGCAGGGAGGCTAGCTCTGTTGTAGAGGTTCATGTGGCTTTTACGAGCTGTCTTGAGGGCTCACTCCTGACAGAACTCTACAGCTGCTGTTTTACAAGAGTCCACAACATCAAACATACAGGGTTTGTGTCCTAAATGGTACCCTATGCACTACTGTTGACCAGAGCCCTTTTAATCCTGGTCAAAAGGCATACTCTAAAAGGATAGGGTGCCAGTTGACATGAACCCACAGGAGCGGTGAGTCTGTCTCCTGCCATAGCCACTCACACAGCTTTCTGTGGGGATGAAAAACAGAAAGCACATTGAAGCATTGTGATGTTTTTCCACTTTAAATAATGATGGACACAAAAAACAGATTAGATGTTCCTTTTTTTATTATCTAAAAAAAAAATGGCAAAAAAAATTCTAAATACATTAGTTGGGATTAGATTGAGTAGGCAGGTAGAAGGCTGACGTGAACTACAGTTGTATGCAAAAGTTTAGGCACCCCTGACAATTTCCTTGATTTTCATTTATAATTAATTGGGTGTTTGGATCAGTAATTTAATTTTGATCTATCAAAAAAAATGCACCAGTCTAATTTTATTTTGATACATATTGCACATTTTCTGTTACTCCAATGAACCTAATTTCACTACCGAAACATTACTGTGTCCTTCAGTTATTTGATAGATCAAAATGAAATTGCTGATCCAAGCACCCAATTATTTATGAATGAAAATCTTGAAAATTGTCAGGGGTGCCTAAATTTTGCATACAACTGTAAATACACTATAATTAATATTGACATAAGAGCTTGCATTGTTGATACCCAGCCCATCATGAGTTATTTAATCTCTGAAATATGCTGCAAATAATATTATTGTTCTTGTCCAAGCTGTTCATTCTACCCTCCAGCATGTAATCCTATAGTATGCCAGAATCCAGCCAGGTAACAGATTATTTCACTTTCAGACATTAGGTGAATGATCCAGCCAGGTAACAGATGGCTTCACTTTCAGACATTAGGTGAATGATCCAGCCAGGTAACAGATGGCTTTACTTTCAGACATTAGGTGAATGATCCAGCCAGGTAACAGATGGCTTCACTTTCAGACATTAGGTGAATGATCCAGCCAGGTAACAGATGGCTTCACTTTCAGACATTAGGTGAATGATCCAGCCAGGTAACAGATGACTTCCCTTTCAGACATTAGGTGAATGACAAACATGTCTTGGTTGTGATGGTTCCTTAATGATGCTGCAGACTATAGAGGAATGCAATCACTCAGAACTTACATACTAACATAGTGATATGCTGAATACTGAGAAGGGACAGGGAGACTTCACCGGGTTAGCTAACTGGTGTGGGTTGATGCCTTTACATTCGTAATTATTCACCTTGTCTGTTCGAGGAACAGTGATTGGTCATATGCTCTAACCACTCATCTTAACCTAATTTGATGCCGCAATGGAGAGGTAACCTCCCTGGATTTTTGAAGACTAGAGACAATGTATACAAACACATCTCTGCATTTGAAAAAGCTAGATCCTATACTTTATGTCTGTAACATATATTGTGTCTACACTGAGCATTTCAATCAGGCAACCCACCATTCACTTCATCTTTCAAAGCTAAATGTGCGGACACTGTGGAGGAACTAGACTCTGAAATATCAATCCAGATTAATATCGATCCAGATTAATATCAATCCAGATTCATATTAATCCAGATTAATATTAATCCAAATTGGGAGGAAGGCTTGGAAGACCTTCATGACACTTCTCTCATGTGTGACAAGTGTCTCCCATGTGGGACGTTTCCAGCTTTCACGGAAACACTGATTCACAACTTTGTACCATAACCTGAACAGGCTTCGGATCTGGGATCTTATCTGTTTGATCTGTTCTGCTGGAGGAGAATTGTTTTGAACAGCGGTGACTGCTGGTGGGAATTTCCTGCAGTCGTGTTGTGGATCAGTGCTTGAGTAGTGGATAACGGGGTTAATAATATACAGTACAGTATCTGTTTTTTTTGTTGTAGTTTAAATATTTTTTTTCATGCATTTTTGGATCATGAACATGATGATGTCCAGTGGAGGTAGACGTAACCTTTTTAGTCTCATATTACACATGCAGTATGTATGTAATAAATTGGCTTGTCATGGAGGAATGAGGAAGCAAATGTGAGAAGTATTTTTGAGAGATGTCTTTTAATGAGAATAACAAACTCAGTGGAAATAAAACAGTGAACCACCAGGGCAGACTGTGCTTAAAATTACAAAAGTCTAAACAAAGGGCTGGATAAATTTAAATCAGTGAGCATGCAGGCCGATAAGCAAAGATTCAACACGGCAGCGTAGCATCTCAATCACCTAATAACAGTGAAGCACAGAAACTCAGAGTAAAACAGAGAATATATCGGGAAAGCAATCGGTAAACAGAAAACTGGTGTAAAGGATGAGGATGACACAATGAACAGGTGTGTGTGCATAGAGATGGCTAGGAGTCCGGGATGGGAAAGTGGGAGGGAATATCCATAATTTATAGGGAGGCGCCAAAGGCAATGTAACCAGTTCCCCCAGCTACTACTCAGGCTGAGGGAACATTACAATTTCACTAACATATCAACTTCTTGATAAATATTATCCTTTATGTGAATGTACATTTGGTTATTATAAATGTAACAAATGCTTTGAAGTTGTTACATCACCGATGTTTTAAGCGCAATGGCATTAACATGGAGGCAAGTCGCCAAGCTGGCCATTCTCATCTGATTAATGAGAAGGAAATACATTTCAACAGAAATTCAATACCAAATGAAAAGCACAACTCTAGAACCACCCAGGAAGTAAGTAAAAAAGGTAAAAAAAAGGTAAAGGTACTTTATTTGTCACATACAAATACATGTAGCGAAATTCATTCTCTGCATTTAACCCATCCCTCAAGGAAGCAGTGGGCAGCCATATACAGCGCCCGGGGACCAACTCCAGATTTAAGCCAGTGCCTTCGTCAGGGGCACTGACTGGAGAACCTAACCTGCATGTTTTCGATGGTGGGGGAAACCGAAGCACCCGGAGGAAACCCACGCAGACACGGGGAGAACATGCAAACTCCACACAGAAAGGCCCGGGATGACCGGGGTTCGAACCCAGAACCTTCTTGCTGTGAGGCCACAGTGCTATCCACTAGGCCACCGTGCTACCCTTTTTATTTTATTTTTTTAAAAAGTGGTGTATGAATGGGGGGAAAAGGATTACTGAGTACACTGTATAGGGCCCTAACATGTAGACGGGCCCCTAAATCGGGAATAAAGAGGGGAGGGGCTCTCAGAAAAAGGCTTATTTATAAGGTGCCCAACATGGCCAGGGAGCCTTCCAGTCTGATCCACAATTGAGTTTTCCATTCCTCAGCAGCTCCTGTGATCTAAATTCCTTGGCATCCAAATATATTAAGGATTACAGCATGGAATTTAAAAGGGAGAGTGAATTCATCCTATTTAAAAAAAAAAGATACTGGCAAAAACATCATGGCCACAAAACCCAATTACCAGTAAGGCATCTAGAGAGAATATTATGTGGCAGCCCAAATTATTTCTACCACTTCATCTGAAATGATGACATCAGCCATGAAATTATTGTCTTAGGTAGAGCCACACCCACACTAAATGCTGCTATAAAACCCTGGATAAAAAGAATTTTAAGAACATTATATTATACGCGCTAGAGACCTATAATGTTATTATTATTATTGTAATATAATGAATTTGAGATTATAATTTTTTAAATAAAAAATTATTTACAATTATGACGAATTAGTATTATCATTAATAATTAACGATTATTATAATATTTGCTAAGATTTCAAACACACTTCTTTCACATTGTCATTATAGGGTATTGTTTGTACAATGTTGAGGGAAATAATGATTTAAATCCATTTTGGAATTTCGGAAAAAAATAAGAGTGAGAAAATGTATCATGAAGAGGAAATGAATGGAAAACTACGCACAACTTTCCAAAACTATTTTAATGTGTTCCAGTTGCTTGACCTTCCATGACCTCCCTCTGCTGTATGAGAAGCAGCCCTCAGCTCAGCAGATCTGACCTCCACAGGTCCTGTCAGTCTCCTCCTCTCTCTGTCTTTCCCTCTCTCTTACCTGGTGGGGCAAGCAAAGCTAGCAGTCTGGACAATTAGGAAAAGTAAAATGCAGGGGGTAGGGTGTGTGGACCCCAGAGCCATGTTGTTAGAGATGGTGAGGCCTCGTATCACACTGGAGCATACGTACCATAGACTAGTGAACCAGAGCCATGTTATTAGGGATGGTGAGGCCTCGTATCACACTGGAGCATACGTACCATAGACTAGTGAACCAGAGCCATGTTATTAGGGATGGTGAGGCCTCGTATCACACTGGAGCATACGTACCATAGAATAGTGAACCAGAGCCATGTTATTAGCGATGGTGAGGACTCGTATCACACTGGAGCATACGTACCATAGAATAGTGAACCAGAGCCATGTTATTAGGGAAAGTGAGGCCTCGTATCACACTGGAGCATATTTACCATAGAATAGTGAACCAGAGCCATGTTATTAGGGATAATGAGGACTCGTATCACACTGGAGCATAAACTAGTGAACCATCTAGGGGTGTTATTAGATGTGTGGGGTGAAAAGGCAGTGTTATGCACTGATGATGTTTCAGGGGGGGGATATTTTTAATCTTTTACGGAGTCTGAAGAGGTCCACCTTGTGATTAAATTAATACAGTAGATTTAAATATTAGTGGAATAAAAGGAAAATAGTGGTGTTCTCCATAGGTGAATATTTGTGGAATATATTGGTTGTATGAACCGTTGGGTCAATAAAAGTCTAACTCTTTGTTGTTCTTTCAGTGGTAGGGCTGCATCCCAACAGGTCCTAAGGTGCAGTGTGACAGTACTGGATCCTGGTGTGTCCATCCCAGCCTCCAGCCCAGGCACAGACATAAGCATATACACAGACACACAGAAAATACACATAAACATACACCCAGAGAACACACACACACGTCGGTCATCACTCCAGAGAGCAGACAGACGCCTTAATGGCCCAATCGAGACGTCTGCGGTGCTGGGCCCAGGACTGTTTCCGAATTTTGACAGGTCCCTGACCCATGCCAGAAGAGTTCAGCAGAATTGGGTTGGAGAGTCCAGGGAGGCGGTAACGGGTGTCTTTCGTCAAGGCATGAATAATATTTTTGAAATGTAAAGAGGAAGTCCAAAAGAGAGTAATGGCAATCAGATGTGGCAACCCTACTACTGTACTGCTTCACTCTGACCATCCCCAATCTGAGACACTGGATAACTTTCAAGATGCCAAGTCTGCAGATGGAACACACTTATAAGAGCATGTCAACTTAACAAAACAAGACAATTCTAGACATTTTCTTATTGTCAGTTATTTTCACTGACAATGCATTTTTTTTAAGTATTTCTCTATACGAAATGTCTCCATATTTTCTGCAATGTATTCTGTCCCATGTTGACAACCATTTTTTGTTGGAAACAGAAACCATATGGCAACAGCTCTGATTATAGTTCAGAAAGAAAATGTTTTCTCTCCTGAAGCAGTTGATGAGGTGAAAGTAATACTGCATCCAGCTACCCACAGGGTCCTGTGAGATATGTAAATTGAAGGGAAAATCATGCTACTGCATGTCTATAAAACTTTAATAGAAGCACAGTCATTTTGTCAAGTCTCCCTGGCAGCAGTGTTCTGCCATTTCTACTTCCTGCTCCAAACTGTACTGCCTCTAGCACTTCCTGTTTAATCAACCATGGCTCAGACTGTTGGCTGCATGTATTAGGAATACATGTGAAAGATGTTTTTTTCGGAAATATTGTGCAACTTGACAAATGATACATTTTGATATTAGCTTTCAACAGCCAACTCATGTTGCCTTAAACTCCGTTGGTTGCCATCTCAGTCCATGCAATTCTTACTAATATTATAACAGACAGTTGAAGAAAGCAGTCCAGAACTGTTTGGTGGGCGTGCCACCCAGAGGGAACCATGTTAAAATTTTGCCATGAAATCAATAAGCTATTGTGTGTACATTTGGTATGCTAAAAAAACAAAGGTGAATGTGAGGACAGATATTGGCAGAAAGAGGAGATAATTATGCACTGCACCTGGCCATCTGATGTTCATTGGCTGCCTCGAGAATTCATCATCATACAGATCCAATCCATTACCAATCCTGTTTTTTCCAATTAGAAGCCCCGCCCAGCACATACAGTGGCAGAATCTACTCTATGCCCTCCCTTACACTCTCAGGTTTACATAGAAGGGGGAGTAGAGTGGAGTGGAGCCCTCCTACCGCTTATATAGACCAGCCATACGGAAACACTCAAACAGACATCACACGTGTGTCTGTAGAGGCAGAAGGATGCAAACAGCACACTGAGTAATACTTCGAAAGACACTCACAAGATAACAGCCAGCCAGGAACAGAAGGGATTCCTATTGAGAGAGATACAGAGAGTGAGAAACAGAAAGAGAGAGAGAGATTCACTTAAAGATTTTTGGTTCTAATTCAAGAGTTCTTTTGGGTTCTAATCCAAGGATTAAGCAGGGGATCTACAGTGCTGAGGAGGATTTTCTGTCTTTTGACAGGGTTATACCACCTGTCGTGCAGATCTGGACTCTCTTAGTGACGATGTCTTCTGCAATGGTACACCCGGCGACCCCGAGCCAGTTCCTTTACTCTGAGATCAGCATGAATTCAGAGGACGAGGAAGACGAGAACGGCGGTAGCGAAAGCTCAGGCTCCGAATCCCAGAAACTCCCTTTCCGTCTTAACGGAGGCTCCAGCGGCTTTCAGGTGAAGGTGGGAGGCAGGAAGCGGACGTTCTGCAGCATGGCCGGCGGAAACAGCAGGCTCACAGGGCCCCAGGTGGTAGCGGGGACAGTGGTGGTGGAGGTGCGGCAGCGGAACGCTGCGAATGCAAGGGAGAGGGACCGAACCAACAGCGTGAACACAGCCTTCACCGCCCTGAGGACCCTCATCCCCACCGAGCCAGCCGACCGGAAGCTGTCCAAGATTGAGACGCTGCGTCTGGCTTCCAGCTACATCTCACACCTAGGTAACGTTCTGCTGGTTGGCGAGGAGTGTGAGGACGGGCAACCCTGCCACACCGCCACGCCACCCTTTTATCAGCATACCCTGCACAGCCTAAGCCCTTCGTACAGCCGTGGGCATTCAGAGGACCAGCCCAAACAGATCTGCACTTTCTGCCTCAGCAACAAGAGGAAAATGGTGAGTGGCACTGGAAATGCAGAACTACCACATGACTGACAGGAGGAGAGAGTGATAGGCTGGACGCTGGTGGTCAGTCATGGCAGTTGTCACGTGTAGAGGGTTGCTGATAAAGGCTTATGCGTTGGAAAATCACTGACTGTCATTCGTTTGATGACCAAAAATCTGGTTGAAATTTTAGGTGCAGACAGAGCTAAACGAATCACATTCCTTGTTACAATTATAATGATATTAGTTAAAAACAACAGAACAATTTAAAGTGATACTTAGTGTTGGGTTAGCACATCTATCCAAAATAATTCATGCAGAAATGGTTGACGTGTCATGTGGCAGAATACCCACAGTATCTGATCTACACTGACGCTGTAAGTCATGTGGTGTTATTTCGATCAGAAACTCTAAAATACAGCACCCTCTCATGTTACTTCAGGTTTGCATCATGGCAGGTGTGTTTTTTCCAAAGCAGCTTATGCTAGTGGCTAAATACATTTTCAAATGAATTACCCTAGCAGTGACAATTCCCCAGAGTCAATCCTAAGATCCTGACATGCTCTACTCATGGGCCACAGAGTACCTGCATTAGAACCAGTGTAGAAGTATTAAGGAGTATTGCAGTCAACTGAGGTGAATTTCATCTGATGAAAGCCAAGGCTTTGTTTCTAAAGATGTTGGTGTCAAACTAGTGTCAAAGTCTAAATGATATCATCTGTGAGGTCACATATACTCTTAGCAAAATAACTACCACAATCATATATTCTGCACAGCAAATTTTCTGGTGTTAAATAAACACCCTAAGTGTTAAATTAACACTCCCAGTGTTCATATAGGTCCTATTGAAGATCATTAAAATATAAATTTTAATTTCTAAACTTTAGCAGATGACGGTTCCTTGTTATTCAGTTCAGAGACAAGTTGGGTGTATCTTCAGGAGACTAGCACGCAGGAAATTATCTGGTGTTAAATCAACACCCTAAGTGTTAAATTAACACCCTCAGTGTTAATATAGGTCCTAGTGAAGATAATGTAAATATAAATTTAAATTATCTTGAGCATTACTAAAGGGATTTTTAATACTAGTGCTGTGTGGAAGATGTACACGATCGATCATCACATATCATGTGTAGATCAGAGACTGTTACCGTCTTCATCCGCACTGCTGTCCACTGATTTTCCGTTACAGCTCTGTGATATAAAATATATATTCTCCAGTGATAACAGTTTCAGTCCAGGACTACTGTGCCTGAGAAACTTGCCTTTTCTGTGAATACACAGCACAACACATTTTATAAATAGCTGAAATCCATAGTCAGTCAACTTTAATTGTACAAGGGCCAGATTGGAAATTTGACCACGACACCGGGGTTAACAACCCTACACTTACAATACGTGCCATAGTTCTTTAGTGACCACAGAGACAAAGGACACCTGTTTTAAAGTCCAATCTGACAACACCATATGGACAGCAGATGCCCCCTTCACTGCCCTGGGGCATTGGGAATGAGTTTTATTAGACCAGAGGGAAGAGTGCCCCCTACTGCCTCTCCAACACCACTTCTAGCAGCACTGGTCTCCCATCCAAGAACAAACCAGGCCTGACCCTGCTTAGCTTTAGAAGCAAACCAGCAGTGGATTACAGGGTGCTATGCTGCTGGATACTGGTCTTTCTAACAACACTGACTTGATCAATCCAATCTGGTCTCAGACTCCAATGACGCCCTATTTGCACTATTTTTGACCAGGGTCTATAGGTAGGTCAACGAATAGGGTGTCATTTTCTACTCCCACATAACAGGAAGTATATAATTAAATGAGGCATACAATAATGAATGATATGTGAGCTATCGTAGACTGTAGCATTTGAACGCTGGTGAAAACATCTTCCCTTCAAGTTCTTCACTAATGGTGGTAGCCTAATCTGGGACCGAAAACATAAAGTCATACATACTTAAACTATAAGTATGACTTACTGTGTGGAGAATTCATGCATCAATGCTACCGTGCCTACCGGGTGTACTTCATCAAACTTCATACTAAACTCTCTGTTCCATTTGGCATTTGTGCATTTGTCTTGGATGAAACATGGCAACAGTCAACCGTTTATGAATACCATATTGTAGTTCTGGATTTATGGAATCAGAAAGTACTGTAAATCTATGGTCTCTGTATCAAGGTAGAACTTGCAGGGTTTCTAGGTGGTGAACACCCCCAATTTAAACCAGGTTTCCCCAAAGTGTCTAAAATAATACATTAGACCAGTAGCTTAAGTGGGATGGATGCTAAATGCAAAAACAATACATCTTGTGTTTACAAATGATTTAAGTACTTACAGTAGGGAAAATTCACCTGAAACAAAATATTACATTTTAATTTCCATACTGCCTGAATTCCAAATACTGACTGAATTTTTGCATGTCAAGCACAAAAACCTCATTCGAATCATGGAACCAATGTCATCTGAATATGTCAAATGTACTGTCAAGCTCAGTAAGCATTACTGTACCATAAAGGGGTTTTCTGCCACAAATGCTAAAAGAAATGCACCAGCCGCTGGCAGAGAAACTAAACCAAAGCATTGCTGCCTGACCTTCTACAGACTGCTTTTGCAGGGTAAAGAAACCAATGTGTCATTTTATTATCTGGAAAAATATATTTATTTTAAGATGATTTCATATTTCTGCTTAAGCGTGACAGTTATTAAAATGTGTTTGAAATGCAGAGAAAGCCTGTTGTTAATGGGTGTTTTTTCTTTTCTGCTGAATACAGTATAAATAGTATGTGCACTCTTTCCTAGTGACTTACTTTCTCCAGATCCCTATAGGTCTTGACCAAATTAAGTGAACTATTAACTGAATAAGTTGCAACTTGGAACACCGGCCTAGAGTGTATTGCTTTGCAGCCCTGATTTTTAGGCTCCTGATATGCTGCATTCTAATTATCTGGGTATTTTATCATTGACTTTGAAACATCAATCCCAGAATTGAACAATTTTTCCTAAATTGCACATTAAACAGATTAGTGTATTTAATTACTATATTATGTTAATTGATCTTCAGAAATAAGATCAGTTGTGAAGTAAAATCTAAATTAAATAATGTAATTTTAACTCACTATTTTATTTTAAATAACTTGAAGGGGTGTATTTTTAGCCATAAATTAACCCTTAAATAAACAATAATAATTACTCTACAAATTTTGTCCAAATCTAATGATAACAGATTAGAGAATCATATTAGTCTGATACAAATCTCTGCCAGCAGCATTTATAAATATTATATTAGTATCCATATGTCTCCCTGAATACATCAGTAAGAAACTAAACTGAGAGCTTATTTTGATATCTGATTAGATTATATTCGACCCTAGGACCATGCTTTGGCTAGGAGTTAAAGCTACACATATGCTATGTCAAACTGCAGCTCTGGATGAAGAAACTGTGCCATCATAATGACTTACACCGTCCTCACCTAAGAAAATTTAGGTAATGCAAGCCAGGTGTGTCCCAAATCATAGAGAGGTGAGAACGGAAAATATGACGATCACTTGCTATGTCCTAGGCAGGCTTCCTGGCCAGACAATCTGGAGCTGAAGTATATAATCACACCCGAAAATCAAGGGTGCTCTGTTTTGACAGAACAAAGTAATTCTAAACATCCCATTAAATCCCATTCATTTTCTACTTGTGGGCATTGCCTATGATGATCTCATTGTGACTGCAGACTGACAAAAATAAGGAAATGGAATCCCCTGAGCCCTAGTCAAACAAAGTACACTAGAGGGAATAGTGTGCCATTTGAGACACAGAATCCATTCCATGTTGAAAACATACAGAGAAATTAAAAAGTATGTGAACCCTAGGAATTAACTGGATTTCTGCATGAATGGGGTCATACAAATTTATCTGATCATCAACAATAGACAAACACAGTCCGATTAACCCAATAATACACAAAATATTCGTTTTCATGTTTTCATAGA
>JACXGM010031676.1:0-12883 GCA_016801145.1 Umbra pygmaea
AACATTTAATGGATGCAAGGTTTGAAAATACCATTTATTTTTCAAAAAAATAAACATTCCATCATAATACGAATCAAAAGAAAAGTCCATTCAATCATGGATGACGGCTAATGATAGCTCAGCAAGTTATTCCAAAAAGAAAATATAAATCAATCAAAAACATTTGCAATAAAAAACTGCCTTGACTCAACCCCTGCAGGGTGCAGGGCAGCCCTCTGTGGAGGATGGAGGACCTCAACTTCTCCCTCTCCATCTTCCTCCTCATCCACTTCCACCTCCTCCCCCTCCGGAATAGTTGCGCCTCCTCACACAGCCATGTTATGGAGTATGGCCGTTGCCACCGTAACTGCGCTAGAGTTGAGAGGCTTCATGCGCAGTCCTCTTGCCGACTTGTGCAGGCACCGAAAGCGCAGCTTCCAGATTCGAATTGCACACTTGACAACGTTGCGTGTGCGAATGTGTGCAATTTCTCCCACGACCTCCACCATGCTTACCAATTTCTAGATCTTAGCCATTTAGAGGCAAATTGTTTGCCAGACTTTAATTATCAAAAGTGATTGCCAATTTAAATGCTTTAATTACATTACGAAATAGCCTAGGCTAATTACCACATATTAGTTCTGATACCAAATAAAGTCAATTTCCTAAATAGGCCTGTATCCATTGCGAACATATTTTATTATAGTTATAAAATGTCCATAAAATCATTGTTGTAGTGGCGGCGACTAGCGGCTTGAGCTCAAACAACGGTAAGAGAGAGCTACGAATGGTCCAGACAACCTTACGAAAGTATGACTTACAGAAGATATACTTAGCGTACGAACGTTTCGGGAACCGTGCCATTAGGTTAAGAGAGAGGTTAAGGAATAGGTTAAGAACTACTTAGCGATAAGAACGTTTTGGGGAACCGGGCCCTGGAGTGTTGCCTACCTTAACCATTCCCTGTAAGGTGCTGCCTAAAGTTAACCATTCCCAACATAAAACTATGGCGTCTGTATAGCACAAGAAAAATGAATTTGGCATATACACAACACAAAAATGTAAAGTGTAATGTTGTGGTATCCATACGCAAAAGGGTGAGATTAGGTTGGACACAAACACATCTTTGAATCAAACAAATGAATATATGAAGGAAACAAGCTAAACCTTGAAGGCCAAATAATGAATTAATTAAAATATTAATTAAATAAAAAAACTAGAAAAAAGTATTTACGCTCGTTGATTTACTCTATGGCTTTGTAATAACCTAAAATGCGCAATGATTATTGCCATCACAATTATATTGACTGTTTATGCTCTACAAGCATGTGGATATTATAGCCATGACTGACTTAGGAAAAGCAAATCAAAGCAAGTTCACTGGGCTAGTGCATCAGGCATTACATAGCCTACACAAAGGCAAATCAAACTTTACAAACACATGAACTGCATAAATGAGAGACAACCGCAGCATGAGTGAAAAGAATACTAACAGACCTACTAATTAATATGGTGATGATACATTATGGTAGGCTTATACCTTTGTATGTGCTATATTCCTTGTCAACTTATTTTATATATTAACAATCATTAATATTATAATTGTGATAGTTGTTACTGTATGTTTGTTGTTTTTCATGAAAATGATGGTCTTATGGGGAATCAAGTATTAGACCTAAACAATCCTATTTTTTGCATTGGTTTACATGGTTTCCGACCGGACGTGGGTTTGATCATTCAAATACGACAAAGATAATATTAGTGAATGCCATCTCTATCTGTAAAATTATCGCAAGGTCAATTTGAGCACAAATATGATTTCTACACATTTCATGAATGAGGGACATTGACTGCTAGCCTGCACAATTGATAGGGTACACAACACATGCAAGGGTTGTTTTTAGCAGAGAAGCTAACACGTTTGCCTGGCATCAGTATATTATGATGGCAACACAAACTCAGATTTTACTTTTCAAAATAATAGCACTTATAATTCATCTAATGTTTAACCGCTTATTTGGGGTCGGGTCGAGGGACCCAAACTTCCCTTTACCTGGCCACATTAACCAGTGTGGAAATATAATCTCTCCAACTAGTCCTGTGTCTTCCCCAAGGCCCAGGGGGCATTCTTACGAGATGCCCGAACTATCTCACCTTGCTCCTTTCTACGCAAAGGAGCAGCGGCTCTATTCCGAGCTGCTTTTGGATGACTGAGCTTCTCACCCTATCCCTAAGGAAGACGGCAGCCACCCACCTGAGAAGGTAAGGGTAGGAAGAAAGATTTACCGGTAGATTGAGAGCTTTGCCTTCAGGCTCAGCTCTGTTTTCGTCACAATTGAGCAGTAAAGCGAATGTAACACTGCCCTAGGTGCTCCAATTCTCTGGCCAATCTCACGCTCCATTGTCTTCTCACTCGCGGACAAGATCCTGAGGTAATTAAACTCCTTCATTTGGGGTAAGGACTCATTCAATACCTGGAGTAGGCAATCCACCAGTTTCCTGCTGAGAGTCATGGCCTCAGATTTAGAGGTGCAAATCACATGTAGACTGAATGGGCAATAGTAAAGAGCTGGTCCGTGGACCAGGACAAAATCTGCATTGTTTCTCTTCAATCTGAGGTTCGACTATCGGCCGAACCCTCCTTTCCAGCACCTTTGAGAGCCATAATTTATTATAATAATCGTTGTTAATTCATTGCATAGATAGTGGGTCTATGTTCACGTATTGTTAAAATTTGTCTATTGTTGGATAACAGTCTCTAGTAAATGTTTTTCAAATGTAATCATGTTTTCACATGGGACACTGACAATATATCGAATCAAATTGTGTGTACAAGGTTGTTATTGAAACATGTTAAATGTTTGTTTTTTGCAATAACATATGCTTATTGTTTCTTTACACACAAAACAATTGCATTCGTTTATAATTTACTAGCTTTGTAATGAATTCACAATGATTACTGCAATGATGTTTTTATGTCAGCTCGCAGAAAACCCAGGGCTGACCAAAAAAAACATCCAGGGCTAAAATATACATTTTAATTTGTATGCCACTGACCTTCAGCACTGCAACCTTAAAATGCTTTCCAGCATCGCTGGCTGATGGCAAAGTAGTCGCAATGTTAATAACAAATACTTTGCATGCACGTATTAATGGTAAACTGTCACTGTTTTTTTAAGCTTACTTTTAGGCTTACTTGAATTATTTTATAAAGTTAATATGAAATGGGGGAAGAAAAAAGCTACTATGCTTCTAAGCGAATGGTCTAATGATTATTTAATACTGTTAAAATTGTTTTACACTGGCTTGAGTTCATGGAATAAATATGCAATGGAAATTTGTTTGTCAAATACCCAGATAGCAAAGAGCTGCGGCAACTGTTGGTCCATTAGCTGTTTACAGGCTATATCCTAGGCTAGGCTCATGTTCTGGATTTCTATTGCTAACAAAAATATTTTAAACAATTTAAAAAAATTGGTTACAATGACATTCAAATATAATACATATAAGGCACATTTAAGTTTATTTTGAAATACAAAATTTAATTTAGTTATGATATATATATATATATTGTGGCAGGGGAAGGGAGGACACAGTGCCTCACCCGCCTTTCAAGAACACCACATACAGTAGCAACAGAGCCTCAGGACCCTGGACAACTCCACTGAGGAAGTCACCAGAGCCCAGAAAGATTCAGCACTGGAGACAGCTGACAGCAACAGGAGAAAGAAATGCTGAACTGCAATCATTGAGAACAGGGATCATTAGTCTGAGACACACCCGGGTTCCCCAGTTGTCAACAATCACCCCTGATAGAGCTCCCTATAAAGCAGAGAGCAGGGCCATTATGAGGTGAGCTGTATCACAGAATCTAAAACCCGTTTTTTTTTTTTTTTCTTTATGTTCCAGTTCCTTTTCTCCCCCCAAACCCCAGATACCGGTGAGGATTAATACGAGTGGAAAAGCAGGATGAGGAGAAAAGAGAAATCACATCTCTGCTTCAAAGAGTCTGTCGATGGACCGGCAGCATATGAATTAAAATAACAGCACCCACCTGTTTGTATATGTGGGACTTTTGTTTGTATGATAATTGAATTCTGAGTTCTGTTGATCATATTTAAGTAAAAGCGCCGCCTCAGCCGGCTAAACCTTAAACTCGGTCTGGTCTCTGACTGCAAACCTGTTACATGGCATTTTAGCAGCCACTCTCTTAATCCGATTAATTTGTCTGGCAGTAACTTTCCTCATTATGCCTTTATCTGCACAAACCCGTCTGTGCTCTGAATCAGCCACAAATCTCTTCACAGTACGATGATCACATTTAAGTTTTCATGAAATATCAAATGGTTTCATACCTTGTCCAAGGCATTATTTGATGCTTCTCCGTAGCAGATAAATCCTTTTTCTTTCCCATACTGCTTGAAACCTGTGGCCTGCTTAATAATGTGGAACATCCTTTATTGTTTTCCTTTAATTGTGCTCACATGGCAAACTAGTTATCACAGGTGTCTGAGATTGATTTCAGTGGTCCAAAGAGCCCAGAGACACAATACCATCCATGAGTTTGATTGAAAAACAAAATATTTAATGTTCATGGCACTTTATTCCAATTTACTAAATAATATGGAACGCAGTGTTAGAACACATTTCTTCGGAAGAACGGTAGGTAAATGAGGCCCACTCTCTTGTTCCTCCTGTATAATTCTTAACTGTAAATCTCAGAATTTCTGCCAAATTACGTTCTCAGGAAACTATTTTGAAAACCTAAATTACGTTATATGCCAACATATTTAGTTTTTTTTACGTTTGAACTGCACGTTTTGTTATTAGGCTATATTTGTACTTCAATTACGTTGCTCCGGTACATTTCGTTTAGTGGATTTATGGGAGAACATTCCATACATTCCATAGCGTTCGAAATTATATTGCAACATTCACAGTTAAGGTTAGGTAAGAGGATACTAACGGTTAGGGTTAGGCATGAGGTTACTAACGGTTAAGGTTAGATATGACGTTACTGAGGTTAAGGTTAGAATTAAGGTTAGGGTTAACATTACAAAAACCGACAATCGCCTGTCTGCATGACGCAAGCAATGTAGAACAAAACACACACAAAGTGCCTGGATTTGAACTCGCGAACACTGGCATGCGAGTCGCGGATTTATATGCCCATCCACCATCCCCGACCTCCGCCCTAGCAAAAACTATGCTATTTACATGCTACGTCATGATCTTCATATGTTCATATTTAACGTTATTCACGTGTTCAATTTAGTTCCCTACAAACGTAATTGACCCTCTCATACGTTCATATTTGACATATTTTGGTTTTACAAAATAGTTGCCTCAGAACGTATTTAATGTGATTTAGGGCTGATAATTCTTGAAAGGAGAAGTTTATGGGCTTTGAAAAATATTGGAGCCTCATTTGGAAGACATTATAGATGTCTTAAAATACATGGTATAGAGGTTGAAGTCAAAGGTCAAAGTCACTTGCTCTATAGAACCATTTGCCCCTTGACAGCTGACAACCTTGCTTTTCATTCACTCTGTGGGTATTTAGAGTTTTTCAGCTTACATAATATTTAGTCATTTTTGCCTGGCTGACTAACAAACGGCCGAAAATGTGTTTAATAAGGGGAACTTTAGAAATGTAATACACATCATTATCAACAGAATGTCAGGTTTAATGATTCCAGTTTAACAGATATTTAGGGAGACTACCGAGGGTGCTTTTTAGCTCATGCACCTACGTAAACTGTGAGCACCCACTGGGAAATTATGCCATATGCACTTTGTGCAGTGATAATTTTTTTTACTTTGTGTCATTGTGACGTTGATATGTTGGTCTTTGCACAGTTAAAAGCTTAAAGTGTAGCCTATACAAGCACCCAGTGGGAATGGTAAAGTCAGCACGTATGAGGGGGACTCCTGTTTGAACACACTTCAATACCTTCATGTAACTGGGAATGTTTCTGTTGACATAATGCACAATGTCTTAGAAGGTGTGGCCCCTTTGGAAGTAAAACTAATATTACAACATTTTATACATATATATTATAAAGACCTATAATGGCCAAATGTGGTGTTTCAATCTTTTCTTGCATGACTTATCAGGAGGCCTTGCTGGTGTGCGATGTCACATTGGCAATCATTCTTTTGTGTAAAATATGCAGCATAATATATGCCCGTTGTCACAAATGGATTAGCTCTGTTTTTATTGTTATAGACAATCACAACCTGTTTAAAACACTATATAGAGACAATATGCTCATTCTTAAGCATCATTTCATGATTCAATTTGAGTATTTCATTATAAAGTTTAGACCAAAGTTATGGTGCATGACATTTCAAAGTAAGCACTGCCCAATGAAACGTTTAGCTCATGTAGTCTGCAACTTGAAAAAAAAAATTTCAAAACATTACTTTACAAGAACCAGGTATAGAGTTTGTTAAGATGTAAGATCCGCAAGCTATTGATGAAACGATAAATACTGTGCCAAACACTTTTCCTTTTTAGGATATTTTCAAAAAGTTGAGCTGCTTCTTGAAAACATGACAAAACAAGGTGTTTGTATTAAAAATAAAAATGTGTTACCCCTAACTAGACACATGGATGTGTTAAGTAATGTGCCGTGTAATTTTTTACATATATCTTCTAAGAGTATATTTTGCATTTATCACACAAGATGCAATGGGACGGATTAAAAAACATCTTGTTCTCCTTTTTTATATCGGAGATTCATTATTAACCCTCCAAAAGCTATCGACCTAACATACAACTAATTTCACAACAAAAAAAAATTCAGGGGTGGGCAAGGTTTTTTTGGGCCACATTGAGCTTTTGAAACCAAGTGAAGGGCCGCATTTGATAGCGATGTGTGAAAAATAGTAAATGTTATTTCATTAAATTACCCCAGCCCCCTACAAAGTTACATGTGTATCCTATAGAAAATAAATATTTTGTTTTGTAACACCATTTTCTTGTTTGACTTCTCAGACTTTAATCACTACTGTTTCAAGACTATTTAGCGTACTCACAGACACCAGCAAATTAAGACAACAGGGCTTATGGAAATTAATTTGAGTCAAATATTGTTTTTGAAATATAATGAACACTTTAACTGAGTTGAAGTCCGCCTGGCACTATGTTGATATTATGGCTTCTGAAAGGTTCATACTTAGTCCTAAAGTGAATTGCCTTATAGTTTTGGATTTAGAAAAATTTTGGCCTCAAGAATAAGGCAAACCCAAAATTTTGTGACAATGACTTTCATGCATGATGTCCAGAGATGCCACAAATTAGTGTAATAGATACGTTTCTGGGTTGGGCTGAGTTCATAACTTATGGGAAGGTCCTCAGCACGACCCTAATGACCAGGTAAAATAAGTCAAATTACTTTTTTACAGTGTAGTCATGTATTAGTTTATCATAGATCACTTGTGAACTTTTACCTGGTCAATAGGATTTAATTCCAAAAAGGTTGGGACATTATGGAAATTTCATGTCACAGTCTGCCCCTGATGGTGAGCTGGAGTTCATACCATTGACTCCAAAGAACAAAGAGGGACATGGTGCTGGATTACGAGAGCTGGAGCTAACTCCTGTACATCCCGGACAGGCTACTATGGTGGGCCTACTGGCTCGGAGTCGAGAGAGGAGGAGGATGCCCGGCTCTGTGCCTACTTTGATTGCCCTCCCCCTATGAGCAGCAGGGACACAGGGGAAAACTGCCATGGTTTTCCCTACCAGCTTGTGTTTTGGGAGGTAGTACATCACTGTACAGTTCGGGAGCTACAGTCAGGCTACTTCCTGAGCGAGGAGGACTAGAGCCTTAGCTACTACATCGCCCCAGCAATGTCCCAGGGTTCTGGTTGTTGGATAAGGAGTATGGCGACGACCAGCAAGTACATCGGGTCTGGTCGGAGGAGGAGTTGGAATATCAAACATTGGGGGAAGACAAGAAGGACAGTTAAAGGAACAGTGATGAGGAGCAGTTGGCCAATGACTGTATCTGGCTAGCAGAGATGGGAAGTAACAAAGTAAAAATACTTCGTTACTGTATTCAAGTAGATTTTTCAGATATTTTTACTTTACTTTGCTATTTATTTTTGTGCCGACTTTTTACTTTTACTTCTTACAATTTTTAACACAAATATCGGTACTTTCTACTCCTTACCTTTTACAAAATTGTCTCATTATTTTAGTTTCAAATAATTTCAGTGAAGTTACCATTATTATTTCTTGCGTCATCAATATCGAATTCAATTTAATTGGATGGAAATATGCGTTGCATTTGACGCACCACTACAAGACGACTCGACAGATTCGGTGGCATTAATTCACTACAAATCATTACGGCTTGATTGCGGTAACGTTAGCATAGTGTTATGTACAGCGACATGATTGAAAATGAAAAAAAATGAGATCCCAGAGATTCGGCAAGCAGCAAGGCGTTCCCAATCATCCTTGGCCTTATCTGAGAGAGATGTTTGACCAGTGGTGGGCCGTTAGGGCCTGCAAGGCCTTCTCTGCAGGCCCAAAGATAATCAGAATCAGAAATGTATTTTTGTAATTCTTTAATATATTTTTTCATTAACACTATATATATTTTACAAAGTTTATTTAAATAAGTTTATATGGTGATTCTATATGGTGATTTCATTGCTACAGTACGTTCTTTTCAGTTGCCTTGCTTTTAGCGCAGCTCATATAAATGAAAGCTTTTATCCAATAAGATTTTTTCATCTGTGTTGTCTCCGGGTAGACTAGGGCCTTCAGAATTCCGAGTGAATACTGTCTGCTGTTGAAGCCCATCAGGACCATGTTGTTGATTGTCATATTTTTAACCAATCAGATTTCGACTTTACCAAGTAAAGCGTTTCTGCAGGCCTAGCCTTACGTCAGCATCGTTTCTGTTGCTGATAGGAGGGGCAGTTTTATAATATTCATCAAAAAAAGTTTGCCATTCGAACAAGAATTCTAGTTAACTAGCTTAGCTCTCCCAGCTTAGCTCTCCCATCTCCGATTTCTTTAAACTTTCAATTTTTAGATTGTTAGATTTTTTACTTTTAGCAGAATGGCAGATGGAGGTGAAGAAGTAGCTTTGGTGGCGAATATAGGACTGAGCAGGATCGACTCTCAGCACTGGGCAATATCTTTTATTGGAACTTAACGCAAAGATGTGCTGTACAACCACGTCATAGAAGTCTTTTTAAAAGAGAAAGGAGGACAGACTTCGTGTTCAAATAATGAGCAGCTTTGGTGAGTTTGATGGATTTTTATATATTTTTACTAGCAGGGCCTTAGCTAGGGATGGGCCGATACCGATACCAGTAGATTTAAGTACAGGAAAGAATGAAATGGAATTCGGTGCATACTGTAACTGTAGAAAACGGCATGAGGAATGCCCTGGACCTAGCCTCTGAAAGCCACCTTCAGCAAGGAAAGACAAATGTCGGTAGTCTGCAAAACTTCTGGGTGAACAAAATAGTGGTATTTCTGAGTTCTGACATACTAACGTTAAGAAATATAACTTAAAGTAAATATGATGTAGCCTATTTAGATTTTGTTCAATGGATTACATTGATAGTACAGCTAATTGTGTACCGATTATAATAAAACAATAAAATACCGTAACAGAATAATATGATTAGGTAATTATCCCTGTTTTGGAGAAAGTCACTTCAAACAGACATTCTCATCTTACACAAAAGTTTTGCAATGCTTAGTTAGGGCAAATTCGAACACAAACGTCTATTGCTTTCATGTTTACAAACGTGTTTCTCTCACTTAATTCGGGACGGTGACGTAAACATTGACATCTAATAAATATTACACATTCTTGACCTGCAATGTAAATTATATTCTTCTGGATATGTAGGAATATTTACTTTTCTATATTTGAATTGGCTGATCAACATCTAAGAAAAAGATGATTTTAGCTTGATAAATGTGATATTTGGCATAGTTCTTAAAAGTACTCCTATCTGTACTCGTATCAGCAAGTACCCAAAATGAAATACTCTGTACTTGTACTCATTCCATAAAAAGTGGTATCGGCCCATCCCTAGCCTTAAAGGTTCTCAACGGGGCTTAGTGCATGTACTGTATTTGTATTCATGCAGGGGGAGATAAACAGACACACTTCATCCTGGCGCCAGGCCTGTTAATACCGGTTAATTATTACTGCTTGCTTGTTTTGGAACACTACTGGTGTGAAGCATGTTCAGATCGTATATATAAGGTCTATGTTTCAGATTCAGTGGTCTTAGTGGGCTGTGCCTTTGAGTGTGCTTGGTAAACCTGGATGTGTGTTTAATACGCAGCTGGTCTGCAATATCTGGGGAAGACTGTTGAATCCTGATTGCTCCTTCTGGCATTTTTGCATGTTTGTAATGTTGTGACTGGGTGTTGTGAGTTAGTTCTTGTTTAATTGGTTAGGACATTGATTTTAGCTATCCAATGGCTACAGTATGTGTAATGTGACATCTTGTCATAGTGCATAGTGTTACATTCTTATGGTTTCAGTCGTGTTGGGTCAATTAGTGTATTGTAAGTCTCAAAGGTGTTGAGCCTTGTGTTAAATAACCTTCATCGAGTGGAATAAACTTATCTTCACTATGAATATGGGGTGCATTATATGCCGAATGACAATAACCTATAGCCCTAGAATGTCATTGTGAGGTTATTATAATGCGTTTTAATTTCGGGAAGATAGTGAAGGCCTAGGTGTAAAATGCACTGCCCGCCACTGTGTTTTACATAGTAGTCATGAAGAATGACTTCTGGCGAATGTGCTCCAAATTTAAGGTATACATTGGAACACTTTGTTGTCTCTCTCTTCCTGTCCATCCCAGACACACACACACACACACACACACACACACACACACACACACACACACACACACACACACACACACACACACACACACACACACACACACACACACACTTTTTCACTCACTCACTGTCATACACACAATAACATTATGACACGTTCAAAATCACCAAAGGTGTGTATGTATGTCCTATACAAAATTACGTTATGACACGTTACACTACACAGAAGGTCTGTATACCCTAGTTGCTCACAAGTTCTTTAAGGGATTCAGGACAAATCCATGCACATCTACATATTTGAAGGCATACATCACTTGCCATTTTTCTTTTGCTGGATGTCTATTTGCATATCAATAAATATTTTTTTATGCAATCCACACTGAATTTGTAATTTCTCCAACTTTTATAGTACTTCAATTGTAAAAGTTGTGAGCCTGACATATTGCGTTTATTATTATTAGCACTCCATGTTCAAAGATTGACTAGCTGTCAGTTCATTTCTAATACACTGCTGTCATCCCTTAGTTGTAACTCTAAAAGTATGGGGAACTTGAGCACACACATATGAGCACACACACAGGGATGCCGAAAGGAATCCCCAGGACCAGGACACAACTCCACATTTAGGGCCACCTGGTAAAAGAAATATGACTGTGCAAAAACAAAATTTGGGACCTCCTCAGGACTGGGCCTGGGACAACAATCCCAGTTGTCCCCCCCTTAAAGCGTCCCTAGACGCACACATACATGTAGATTCCTAGGGAAGATTAAAATAGAGAAACTTTATTTGTAAATTCTCACAGAATCAAAATTTAATTAATATCTTGCTACTCAGTCAGAATCTTATTAACGTGGAGTTCCAGTCTCTGTCACAATAATCATATATGTGATGTTTTAGGCCTATTGGCAGACATCTAGTTAAAATGTAGGCAATGGCACGTAAAGAGCCTTTTTACATGTCCATGGAAGTTTCTTAGCTTGCACTCTAGTAACATTTGTGTGGTCCAGGTAGCTTTGCATAAAAAAGGGTTGTCATTTGCAAGGCTACTTTACTTTTGTACTTTAAGTAAATTGCCAAGCCTGTACTTTGTTACTTTTACTTGAGTAATGAAGTTAAATCAGTACTTGTACTTTTACCCGAGTATTTTTAACACAAGTATCTGTACTTCTACATGAGTACGGGAAGTGAGTACTTTTGCCATCTCTGCTGGCTAGCATACTACCCAACATCAGTGGCGGCAGCAGCCCAGGGCGAGACGGGGCTAAAGCACCCCCAAGAATAAGCCAAGCACCCGCTTTAGCCCCCCCTAGAAATGATTCCATATTTTCATATAAAAATATATATTACATTATTTTCCCTGGATGATGTATTTTCACTTTTCTAAACAGCTAAGTCCAGGTAAGCAAAGTTTGCATAGTCGCAATTTGAAGGGAAAATATCTAAAATACAGTATATCTATATTTTGTCTATGTTTTACCTAAATCGCTTAAATTAGGTCTAATTATTTTACTTATCTCAAAGAATTAGCATATTTCATCTGACCAATAAAATAAGTGATTGTAATACAAAAAAAAGAAAACCTTCAAATAATTATGTTCAGTTATGCACGCAATACTTGACTGCTTCAATCTGGGGCGCAGGTTGCCAGTTCGATTCCCGACTGAGCCAAATGTCGTTGTGTCCTTGGGCAAGATACTTTACCCTAATTGCTCCCAGGTCGTTGCTGTAAATAAGAAATTGTTCTTAGTCAACTTACCTGGTTAAATAAAGGTTAAATAAAAAATAAAATAAAAAATGCGGCATGGAGGCAATCAGCCTGTGGCACTGCTGAGGTGTGATGGAGGCCCAGGATGCTTCAATAGCGGCCTTAAGCTCATCCAGAGTGTTGGGTCTTGCATCTCTCAACTTCCTCTTCACAATATCCCACAGATTCTCTATGGGGTTCAGGTCAGGAGAGTTGGCAGGCCAATTGAGCACAGTAATACCATGGTCAGTAAACCATTTACCAGTGGTTTTGGCACTGTGAGCAGGTGCCAGGTCGTGCTGAAAAATGAAAT
>JACXGM010031677.1:0-12884 GCA_016801145.1 Umbra pygmaea
GAAGCAGAACAACAAAACAACAACAAATTTTGCATGTCATTCGGAAATCAAGGTGCCAGAGTCTGGAGGAAGACTGGGGAGAAGGAAATGCCAAAATGCCTGAAGTCCAGTGTCAAGTACCCACAGTCAGTGATGGTCTGGGGTGCCATATCAGCTGCTGGTGTTGGTCCACTGTGTTTTATCAAGGGCAGGGTCAATGTAGCTAGCTATGAAGAGATTTTGGAGCATTTTATGCTTCCGTCTGCTGAAAAGCTTCATGGAGATGAAGATTTCATTTTTCAGCACAACCTGGCACCTGCTCACAGTGCCAAAACCACTGGTAAATGGTTTACTGACCATGGTATTACTGTGCTCAATTGGCCTGCCAACTGTCCTGACCTGAACCCCATAGAGAATCTGTGGGATATTGTGAAGAGGCCGCTATCGAAGCATCCTGGGCCTCCATCACACCTCAGCAGTGCCACAGGCTGATTGCCTCCATGCCACGCCGCACTGAAGCAGTAATTTCTGCAAAAGGATTCCCGACCAAGTATTGAGGGCATAACTGAACATAATTATTTGAAGGTTGACTTTTTCTTTTTTCTTTTTTTGTATTACAAACACTTATTTTACTGGTCAGATTAAATATTCTAATTCTTTGAGATAGGAATTTGGGGTTTTCATGAGCTGTATGCCAAATCATCAGTATTAAAACAATAAATGACCTGAAATATTTCAGTTGGTGTGCAATGAATCTAAAAAATATATGAAAGTTACATTTTTATCATTACATTATGGAAAATAGTGAACTTTATCACAATATTCTAATTTCTTGAGAAGGACCTGTACAGATTTTTTTAATATCACAAAATACAATATTTACAGCATTTGTAACGTGGATACTGGAAAGAGAATGTACTGTAGGTCTGTTGTGTACGAATTCGACAAACCTTTTAATACTGTGTCATTAAATGTATTTATGTTAGCAGCCAAAAAAAGCACAGCTTTTTATATTTATATAAAAATTCTATCTAGGGGCCCCCCAAGCACCCGGGGGCCCTAAGTGACCACTTATGTCACTTATGCCTAGAAACGGCCCTGGTCACTCTATCCAACATCACCAACTAACTGTCACACCTACATACTACTATTTTCATCCTCTGATCGTTTGATGAAAAACATGTCAGTTCATATTTTAATAAATTTGTCTTAATTTCTGTGTATGTCTATGGATGAAAGGATGGTGCACATGCCGTCGATAAATTAATGGGAGTAGTACAGCTGAGAGGAGAATATATTATACCCTGCCTGATCTGTAAGTCCCCTTCTTATATCATGTTGATTTTCATATAGATGGTGTTTATTTTTTTATTTTTGCACAACTTTATTAATTCATTTATTTTTTGGTGAATTTTTACTTTCTTCCTAATTCCCACTAACCTTGCATTGTCGGCAGCTCCGCAACTCCTTAGACAGATCTGTGGGACGACAAGGGGTGCGCACATGGTTCATCCCAAAACCTGTTGCCCAAGCTGCCAATTCTTTGTTCACACAACAAGGATGTCTTTAGTCAATCTAAACTGGATATTACAACTATATTTCCACAATGGAATTTACAGGTGCCCGATCTGAACACAAGGAGATTTTGAGCAGTATTTTGAGTCGTTGTCTTGTTGAAATTTCCAGCCCTGGCATAACTTCAACTTTGTGACTGATTCCTCTACATTATTCTCAAGTAACTGCTGATATTAATTGGAATCCATGCAACCCTCAACTAACAACCTAACTAGATTCCCAGTACTGTCACTGGCAACACAGCCCCACAGCATGATGGAACCTCCACCAAATTGTACTGAGGATAGCAAGTGTTTGTCTTGTGTCCGCTGTGTTATTTTGCAACCATGCATAACTTCTCTTGTTATGACCAAATAAATCCATCTTTGTTTCATCAGTCCACAGCACCTTCTTCCAAAATGAAGCTGGCTTGTCCAAATGTGCGTTTGCATACCTCAAGCGACTCTGTTTGCTTCTTCTGCATCACTCTCCCTTATAGCTTCTCCTTGTGCAAAGTGTGCTGAATTGTTGAACCATGCACAGTGAAACCATCTGCAGCAAGATGATGTTGTAGGAGGTGGTCTGTGGGCTGTATTTGACTGTTTCACCATCCTTTGCCTTTGCCTCTCTAATATTTTACTTGGCCTGCCACTTCTGGCTTTAACAAGAACTGTACCTATGGTCTTCCATTTCCTCACTATGTTCCTCACAGTGGACACTGACAGCTTTAATCTCTGCGATAGCTTTATGTATCCTTCCCCTTGTTTTGAGGCCCCCATGTTGCCACTTTTCAGAGGAGAGTCAAAGAGAACAACAACTTGCAATTGGCCACCTTAAATACCTTTTCTCATGATTGGATGCACTGTCTATGACGTTAAGGCTTAATGAGCTCACCAAACCAATTGTGTGTTCCCTTTAATCAGTGCTAGGTACAGTAGTTACAGGTATCAAATCAACAAAATTACAAGGGGACCCAGATTTATGCACTTGTCTAATTTTGTTTTGATACATATTGCACATTTTCTGTTCATCCAATGAACCTCATTTCAATACCGAAACATTACTGTGTCCTTCAGCTATTTAAAAGAGCAAATGAAAATTGCTAATCCAAACATAATTTCATAAATGAAAATCATGAATATTGTCAGGGGTGCCTAAACATTTGCATATGACTGTACAGTAGGTTGACTCTCTATCCTCAGGTCTGATTATTATTATTATTATTATTATTATAAACCCCAGTATGATGGTTCAGAGGGTTTTGTTTACATGTTTAGACTGTATAGGTTGGTGCTCCATCCTCATGTATTATTTATCCTTTATTATCCTTTATTGTTTTTATTATTACAACTGCATTGCTGACCTGTGGCACAAGAGTTTCACTGTACATGCAATTATATCTGTGTCTCTTGTATTATGATAAACTTGAATCTTGATGAAAACATTTATTAATGTAAAGTCATATAGACATCTTTGTATTAGACAACTGAAGTCATACCATGAAATATCTATGATGTCATTATCAGTGTTGGGTATAGTTACTTTTAGGAGTACTTTTTAGTTACTTGATGAGTTCACACGTTTTGGGAGGTCCCTAATTAAGACAAAATTATCAGGTAAATGGAGTTAATTTCTTTACAGTGACTTATAAAACAAATAGAAAGAGTAAAGAACATATCAATCATGGTCACCAGTAAGATATGAACTCTATTTACCTGATCATTTTGTCTCAAATAGGCACTTCCCAAAACTTGTGAACTCATCAAGTAACTAAAAAGTACTCCTAAAAGTAACTATACCCAACACTGGTCATTATACCTCTTACAACATCTCTATACATGGTTACTTTGAGTCTAGGTCTAGGTATGGAATTGCTCTCCATGTTTGAATTTTATTAAATAAAATTTAGGTGAAGATATTCCAAATGTAATCCCCTCTATTTAAGGTTGCAACTGTAATAGCAATGACATATATCTGTAAGTAAAAGTAATCAGCTATAATTATATGATTATTATGCTAAACATAATCATAACTGATTACTTAAACTTACAGATATATTTTCAATCCGATTTTCTGATTACTGTCCCCATTGTTATCAGTTAGAACAGGGATACTTTCCTGAATTACTTAGTGGTACCTGTAATACTTTACTAGGTGTGCCTGGAGAACTATTGACTACTGGTGCCTGAAGTATCTGTACTTTACTAAACAGTGACTGGAGTACTGTTCACTACCGGTGCATAAATGTTTGTACTTTATATGTAACTTAATATATAAAAAAATAAAAATAATAATAATAATTAAAGTACATCACTTCAGTGCCTGAAGGTCTTCGCTAGTGGTGCCGCGGTGCCTTGAATATTATTCACCAATAGCAACTGGTATCCTGTTTACATATGGTGTTTAGGCATTACAGGTTAGGTTGAGGGTTATGGTTAGAACAATCACAATGTTATGCTTAGGGATCAAATTTGGCTATATATTTCTGTCTTTCCAGCCCCCACAAGCTTAGAAAATCAAATGTTTGCATCTGGTTTCACTATTGTCCTCAATCCTTTTGTTAGACCAAATCCTTTTGTACATTGTGCACTGAATGACAAATACGGTACTTCTTTCCAGTTAGTAAGAATCAGACATATGCAGAATCTCAATAAAAAAAAGAAACAATCTCTTTAACAGAAGTTGCAACACCCTCCCCAAGTAAATACTATGAACAAAAACATTGAATTAGGTATTGATACCTGCTGTATCTCTAGATCGTTTTGCTTTACCAATTCCTAAAATACACTAATTTCTTTCCCACCCAACTAGATATGCATTAAAAGAACTTAGAAGAAAGTACAATAAGTAAAAAGAAAATATGTTTGTGTTTATACAGAATAATCAATAATAAACAATAATAAGTTATTTTATGGTATTATCACCTCTTCCCTCACTTCATTCTGTTGACATTCCCAAAATATTTACTAAATTTAAACAACACCAACACTAGCCTACATTTTCACCTCATCCAAAATCATTTTCACTGGCTACTGTACATTTATATTATATGCATTATATACTTCTACACTGTGAAATCACCCAGCGATTAAAACAATTGACGATGGCCCAGAATGGTAAACTATTGATTTACACCATCTCAAAGAGTAAGTTCTGCTGAAAAGAATAAGGGGTTGTTTTCCCATGTGGCTTCATCACCGCTGTCTCTATTGTTTTTACTTTAAAATCATACAGGAAGCATGAAATAAACATTAGGTTTTACTTATTCATCTTGTAGCCAAGAGTCTTCTGAATCCAAAACTATAAAGCACTTCATTGTAAGATAAAGGATTCTTCTTTCAGAAGCCAAAATATCAACGTAGTGCCAGGCAAACTTCAAACAATTAGACCTTGATGAAGGGTATAGTGCCATTTATTTGGCAAAGAAATGTGAAAACAAATGTATTAGCTAACTATACTGAACTTAATGAATACAAAATTATATTATTGTCTTTCTCTCATACATTGTGGTCATAGTGTAGTGGTGCAACAAACCTAATTTCCACAAAAGAATACACAAAATGTAAGCTACAGATGTAGATGTAGCTACAGTATAAGACTTGTTTAAAAGGGTTGTTCAGTATCACAATGGTCTTGAACGTTTCAAATAGAAATTTCAAGAATAAAGAAGATATGATTATTGTTCAACTTGTGGGAGAGGCATGTTTTAACTAAACACGCAGCTCAGATTCTTCCATTAGCACCTCAATTTAAAAAGTTACTATAAAATAAAAGCAGGGAAAGATAGAATAAATTAAATTAAGAAACAAATTACCCTGCCCTCCCCTCTGCCCTTGAAAAACAGAGCAATCCTTAGGACAAAAATAAAAATTTTACATTAACACAAATTACATTAACGTTTCTCAAAAAGGTTGAAAATATGAAGAGATGTAGCTAATGAGTTGTATATCATTAAATAATGTAAAGTATATTTTATTTTATTTACTTTTTGCAAAAACAATAAAATAAATCATTAACAAACAACTCTTTATTGTATTGGTTTAAAACATAATTGATGTTAAAGATAAAGCAACAGTGAATTAATGTGCTATTTGTAAGATTCCAAGTGTATCATACCATAAAGTATAATTTTACCAAAATTGTAAATATGTATGTTCTGTGTTTGTTTTAAGTTGAACACTTTTACTTCAGCCCTTGCATTTCTGTATCGGGTATGTCATGGTAACAAAACAAAACGTACTCTGGTCTATTATAATCAATTCCAAAATAAACCAACACATTCATACAACAGATTTTAATATATCAGTAAATATCTGTAAACTAAGCAACGGTAAAATAAATTGTTACTAAAAAGAGATAGTGATCGTGAATAAAGTGAGAACCAGAGATTTCACCACCCGACGGGTAGTTTCAGTCCAATATGTAAGTCTCTGTCTGGCAGTTGTCAGGTCCTCATAGCCACTCTTGTCTTTCTTGCCTGTCTAAGATATAATTATCCTTCACACATTCTCTTTCTGAGAAGTAGGCCTGTATGTTTCCATGATGGCTGCGCTGTATAACAGTCAATGGCAGCATCAATCCATTCATCCATATTTTTCAATTAATTCATCCTCCCCTCTTCTTTTCAATATGTTTAACATGAACAACCACAAAACAATCCTTCTTATCTACACAAAATGAAAAATATAACAAAAAACATGTTAACACCTTTCATAATTTCATAATAGAAGTTTCAGCGGAACCTTTACAAAATGCCCTTTCCTGGAATCAAGAGGCAATAGAATAGACATTTGGAAATCCTCCAATAAGGATTTCTAAAAAAGCTGACAATTAGTCAACCTGTAAAAATATGGGATACAACTCATTTAGGACTATGAAGGTACGTCAGAACATTCAAACACGTTTTTATCAGAATAGCTAGCTGGGTTTCTATCTCCACTCACAGAAAGGGATCTTGTCTGTTTAAACTTTCACACTTGGTGTATTAAACTTCTCAATGCAGTATAAAACATTTCCATAATTTTTCACACAAAACTTTTGTCCATTACATCGTAACACTAATACACCATGTTCACTTCCTTTAGATAAATCTGAATGTTTGAATCAATTAAAGCGACACAAGCCCTGTCCACAACGCAACCTCTAAATGTCTTAACATAGCTACCTGCCTCTGCTGCTGTCACAATTATAAAATGATTGCAATGAAATGTGATTGTTATAGTATATTCCTTTCCTGCAAACTACTAACATTCCCTAGACAACATCTGTAACATCCACCACAGAACATCTCCAAGTTCTTATTCAATTTTCCAGGTAATCTAAAAAAATATTACTCTGCAAAATTCTTGCAATATCAAGTAAATATTTTAAACAAACATTGCATAATCATTAGCACATCTGGGCATTTTTCTTAGAAATATTATAACATTTCGGGGAGAATTAACAGAATAAAATTTGGTTTGCTGGATAAGAATTAAAAAGTTAAAGTTTCTTGATGTCCCTGATGCCTTGTGTCTCTGAGAATCATAACTCTGTAGTAACTCTCAACAACATGACATTAACAGGAGTAGAAAAATATCAGTGAGCTATGTGTTAGAAAGTCAAGGTTTCTTTGTGGTTCTCAGGAGATATATATAAATCGGATTAGGTGCTACTCTAATGGAGGGGCTAAAGAGCGAGCATTTTAAACAGGCTACAGGGGATTGAGGGGCTACCAGAAAATAGATTAATCCACAGATAAGTTCTGTATTTGGGTTTGGAAACCCCAGTGGTCTGGGTGTTTTTGCAAGGTTGGATGTGTAGAAGACTAAGAAAGCTTTAGCTAAGTAAGCTTTGTTAATAGAATAGGAAAGACTTAGAATACAAGTGGAAAGCCAAGTGGAAACTAATCTGCGTGCTGGGCTGTTTGTACTATCATCGCCAAGTGACCCAAGTTAGATGAGCTCTGATAAAAGTCAAAATATGGGCAACTGGTAGTGGGGATGTGCAAGTCAGATGACCAAGGTCACTGGAAGACAGTATGATAGGTGGGGCATTGCTGGCTCTTCATATATTTGATGGCGAACTTCAACTCCTTGCTCTTCTTTTCCCACTTGTGGATGGACATGAGTAGTAGCTGCTGGTCCACCTTCCGGCCCATGATGAGGAAGTTACTGCCCAGGCTGTCAAGCTGAGCACAGGGACAGTTGGCTCCGTTCTTTATGTACAGCGTCAGCTTCTTCAAGTCCTTCTTACGGAGGACACCCATCTTAAGGACCTTCTTCTTCTTCTGGGCAGCGATGAGTTTGCGGTCACCTTTCTCCTTCTTCACCTCCTTGATCTTCATCTTGATAGCTAAAGGAAAGGGAGTGGGAGAAAGGAGAGGGAGTGAGGACAGGTGAGGCGATATCAGAAAAGAGTTAGAGAAAGAAGAGAGGAAAAGAATGAGGAGGAGAAATACAGTATGAGAGAAAGAAAGGAGATTAAATTGACTGGCATAATTAATTTAGATGAAAATGATGAAGAGTGCTAAACCATTCCAAACAACCAAAAAGCCAAAATGTCTCCAAATTAACCCAATGAGGAGGAAATATGAAATCATCATTACAATGTTATTGGGATGAGTGATATGACTCCGATACCTATTGGACATTGTATGGCATTCTTTCTGATATTTTATGTACTTTTAAGTACTTTTGGTTGGGACACGTCTGTGTGGCTTAACTTTGAATATGTTGATTGAATTTGTAAGACAACTTAAATCATCAAAGAAAGAAAGTCTGATTGTAAAATATGTAAATCAAGTCAGCCCGTTATTAGACTTGACCATTCAAAGACTATCAAAAAAGCTAATAATATGTTTTAAGTTGTGATCTGGCTCCATGTTTTCTGTCTGTGTGTGTTTCACTCTCGCTTTCTCTGATTCTGTGTGTGTGTATCCAAGAGGAATTTTTCTTGTGAGCAGAGGACAAATGGATCATGTTAAGGTTTTCTGAATAACTCTGGTATGAAACATCTCTATGTTTCTGAACTGCATGGAAGGTTTCCTACACTTTCACACAGGATTTTGATATATCCAGTGATCGGTGTGTGGGTGTGTCAGTGTGTGTTTATGTTAGTGTGTCTATATCCGTGTATGTGTATGTCAGTTTGTAAGTATGTCCTCCAATGGACAGCTTTTGCAAATGACAGAAAATTAACACTAAAATATGACAGATTAAAATAAAGAAAGACTGAGTGGAAATAAGATATTGCCAGTAGAAATTAAACATACTATCCAGCACAGCAAGAAACAGCTTACCTGAGTCAGATACATTTTTTGTGCCTTGGTTTTAAGGCATTGTTTAAAGGCCTTAGTTAAGCTCTGATTTTTTGTTTATCATCCTATTTTGCCACCTGTTACTGAATTACAGTATTTTAATTCAACGGCTATAAGCGATTCACTACTTACCAAAATACTTTAATTCTCCTTTGACAGGGGAAATATAATTTATCATTTACTTTTAGAGGCCTACTTGTCTCTCTCTCTTTCTCTCTCTCTCTCACACTCTCTCTCTCTCTCTCTCTCTCTCTCTCTCTCTCTCTCACTCTCTCTCTCTCTGTCTCTATCTCTCTGTCTCTCTCTCTCTGTCTCTCTCTCTCTGTCTCTCTCTCTCTCTCTCCCTCTCTCTCTTTCGCTCTCTCTCTCGTTTTCTCCTCTCACTCAAACACACACACTCACACGCCCACCTAGCTCTAAATGGAGTCCGCTGTAGGTGCTCTTGCCATGTGTGCCAACCCTGAGATGTCAGTAATGTGCTGGGAGTCTGCGTGGGAGCCAGTCTGGCCTATATCTTGATGACAAGCTCAACCTGCTTTATACAATGAAAATGAGAAGAGCGAGAGAATGAGCGGGACAGACCGACAGAGAGCGAGACAGACAGAGAGTGAGACAGACAGACAGACAGACAGACAGCGAGACAGACAGACAGACAGACAGACAGACAGACAGACAGACAGACAGACAGACAGACAGACAGACAGACAGACAGACAGACAGACAGACAGACAGACAGAAAGCGAGAAACTAAAAAGAGAGAAAGTATTTCTTAAAGAGAGAAAATGAGAGAGGGGGCCTGTCATTTTGACAAGAAACAGCCTTTCCTGGGGCAATAGCACGTCAGCCTCACTAAGACCCAGGTGTTGGGTATACAGAACCGCACCTACCAGGGTTACACCCAGCCCTGCTACAGTCAGGTCTGGGGCTACGTGCCTTGGTCAACAGGTTATCTAACTGCCCACCGCATAAAGTTGATTTACTGATGAGGAACGTGAAATCACCTCCTAAAATTCCTGTCACTGATCTGTGGTGGAAATCCGTCATAATGACACATCCAGGTGGTGGGTGGCGTAATCTTTCTCAATTTAGATCATGCTAAACCTTTGTGTTTAATATCCAGACCATACACAGCACATAGTCCAGTGTTAAAACAACACTGTCAGTGTGAACTCAGAGACACCGAAACTAGCTTTAAATTATAACACTGTGTAGTGGTAAACCATACTTATAACATTAAATATCTGTGACTATTATTATTACTCCTTCCTCATTTTTCACAATACTCTACGGAATAAGCACATGGTTATTTTCAAACAAGGTAACTAACCAACTAGCCCATACACACGCATCAATATCCACATAAAAAGAAAACATTATTATTCAAATAACGATTCAGATTTCCTCATGCTGCAAGATCGTATTCCTGCTGTGTGAAACTGGTTCAAATTAAGGTACGGCAACAGTTATAAAGCTAAAACCCCAAAGACCAAAGCAGATGAATTCTCCGCACAGCATACAGTCCAAAACAATATCAACTTTGGCAATGATATAGAGAGAGTTAATGGTAAGCTGTTTAGAGTTATAGTCTTGTAGGGAGTGACAAACTAAAGGACTTGGCTAGCAGAGGACATTTGGCCCAGTGTGTCCCGCTGGGACCATCACTACATCTAGGAAACTGGTAAGGGACACCTCAAAGGGATCTGGACATTATTATCAGGACATGACTAGAGACAGACGATAACTTGTTCTGAGAAATCGACATGAACACTGCTACTTTTCCTTCCACATATTGTTGACATCCTTTATCCCATCTGTAGCATTGTTTGGTTCCCACATTGTAATGGAATACCTATCATGACACGATTCCGCTCACAATGCAGTGATGTGGCCGCTGTCCAAAGCAGTCGCTGTCGTTATCTTTTCGAGAAAGTGTGGTGTGTGTAAGTTTGTTTCACAGGGTAGTGCGGCATTGGAGCTGTACACTAATGTAACCGTCGACATTGTATTTCCCATTACTGTCACCGTCTGCTGAGCGTTGTGTGTGCGTGTGGGTGCGTGTTTGTGTCTGCGTATCTATGTGCATGGCAGTGTATACTATTGAGTTGTCAAGGTAGCGTCGTCTCGGCTGCCATCCTGTTAACTAAACACATCGCAGCTCCTAAAAATTGACTGGCTCAGCTGTGAGTGGGCGGGTTGTGTGCATGCCATACTTACCAAAATCGCTGGCACAGTAATGCTCCATGATGGCGTCAGCTTTCAGCTCATTGTCACATGGAGGACAGGCTTTAGACGCTAAGATGAAGAGAAAACTAAAATTAACATGGTAGCAAAGTCAGAGTTTATCCCGGATTATCATCCCAACACATTAACTGCTACTCCAACAAAGTGAAAACACTTAATGACAGGAGTTATGTGTTGGGTTAAGGTTTCTACATTATTTTGAATTATAATCTAAAAACATAGCAGGCCTTGTCGTAATGTTTGCCTTCGGTAGACAGCTGGTTTAAATTAGAAGCTTCTGCCAATGGTAAGAAGAGAATATATTTGAGGCTACAGTAGAGCTGGGAATTATTTGTTAATATATAGTTCATAGATATAGACAAATATGGTGTAGGTACATTCAAATATAGCTCAGTCTGTGCTGTTTTGGGCCCCTACTTTATTCTAAAGCAATGTTTCGAAGCAGCCTGTCAGAAGTTATTTGCTGATTGAGGAATATATAGTGCAGATTCCTGAGTGATGTTTGCACTGCAATTACCGTGGAGAAAATGTTTTAATTTGAGAAGTTGTATATTTTGGTGTTGAGGCGTGGCGTGTGTGTTCATGTGTGTTTCTGTTTGTGTCTATGTGCTTATGTGTGTAAAAGCTAAGCAGTTACACTAACAGCTGAGCATAGTGAACATGTTGTGTACAGAAGCAGAGAACCAATGTGGTACAGTACATCCAGACTTGAAACATAAACATTATGTAGTCTGAGACGCTTCAGTGAAATTCAGTGAAAAGCAAAGCAACTTGACTTTCATATTTAACTCAAAGTAGGCCTATCGTCCTAACACTAATAACATGTGTGGTTGCGTGTTTTGTAGTGTGTACATTTGTGCACGTGGTTGTTAGAATGTCATAGTTGTGTTGATTTGTTTCCTTACCGGATCTATTTAAGTAGATAAAGACCAAAGGAATCACAGCGTGGTTGGAAGACAGAGGTTTTTTTAATAATGTGGTTAGACATTAAGTTTAGTTTGGCTGTAAAATATATTATTTAGGTGATGCATTCTGGAGGCCAGCAGGGCAAAGGCCATTGAGAAGGCAGTGCGGAAGCCATGATGCAGTGTTTTGGGGGACACACACGGCAGAGGTGCTACCGATCAAAATCATGATTATTAGATACCTTGCTCCTGTAACTTGTCCTTGTCTTTTTGGCTCTTTTTAGTGTTTGTATCTGTGTGCATTTAATATGCATGGTTTTTGTATTCAACACAAACATAACACTGCCTGCTTAGATCCAACAAAATGTCCTCCCCTTTTCTCTTTCAACCCACCCCACGACCAGTGTTGGGAAAAGTTACTTTTACAATTACTTTTGAGTTACTTTTTGAGTTCACAAGTTTTGAGAAGTCCCTAATTAGGACAAAATGATCAGATAAATGGAGTTCATATCTTAACAGTGACCTATGAAACAAATAGAAAGAGTAATGAAAATATAAATTATGGTCAGCAGTAAGATATGATATTTACCTGATCAATTTGTCTTAATTAGGGACTTCCCAAAACTTGTGAACTCAACAAGTAACTCAAAAGTAATTGTAAAAGTAACTTTACCCAACACTGCCCACGACATACAAGTATCAATAGTTGATTATGAATATAAAATATATACTGTCTACACCTATGGGCCAGTGAATATGTCTACACTTATAGGCCAGTGAGTATGTCTACATTTATGAGCCAGTGAGTATCTCTACAACCATTAGCCACTGTTTATCTCTACACCTATGGGCCAATGTGTATGTCTACACCTATGGGCCAGTGTGTATGTCTACACCTATGGGCCAGT
>JACXGM010031678.1:0-12879 GCA_016801145.1 Umbra pygmaea
TACTTCTACTGTTGTACATTTTCCAGACCACTGCTCAGTTCATAGCGTTTTATTATTATTATTATTACTATTATTATTATTACTATTGTCATTACTATTTTAAAATTCTTATATTGTTGTAATTCTTGTTTTTAAGCCCACTGCATAGAATCGCCGAGCCATGTCAAAAATAATTTCTCTGCATAGGATGATGTATGTTGTTCAATGCATATGATAAATAAACCACTTTGACTTTGACTATATGTTTTTTAGTCATGCATAGTTGTTAATCTTCCATAAGTGACCTTTCTGAAAGGGCTGAGCTAGGCTATTGACATACTGTAATACATGACACATAAAGCCTACTGGAGTAAAAGTAAAGTCTCCTCAGAAATCTGTACTTGTAAAAGGCCTTTTTTAACATTTCAATCAATTATTAGGCTAATTGATCATTATTATAACATCATATTTATTGTAAGGCACTACCTATCCTTTACCTATATAAAACTATTTGTTAAGCAAAACGCCAATGCAATGCTTAGGAATTTATTACTGACTTATGGTTGGCTTGTAAGTTTTGTGTGATTTTGTATACAGTTCTATAAGTGGTCCTCAGTTGTCTCTCTCTAAATAAATGAATGAAACATGTACAGTAGGAAATTACGCATTAAAAGTGGGTAGACTATTTGCAGTGACAATTTACCCCCATTAAAAAATGGGCTGGTGCACCATGAAACTCCCAGGTTGAAAATGTGTCCCACTCCGCCCCTGATTCCAGCTCAAACATGTATGGTTGGATATTACCATTCAATAAAATGAATCCAAGTTGAAATCGTCCAGCTCTTCTGGTATTTCATCACTTGCACTAGACATTGTAGAAAACAAAATCCCTCTCAAACTCTTGTTATGTAGCTACATATTTAATGCAAGAATGCGATCTGTAGCATTCTTGAAGTCACTATGCAGTTTTATTCTCCAATCAACTCGGTTCAGGGGCAGGACAAACAAAGATCAATAAGTAAACCGAACGCCTCCCCTCAATCTAGCAGCATTTTTTAAAAATGCCTGCGGTACAATTTGGAAACATACAGTGCCCAAGTTGGGAATTAAAGAAAGCATTAAGGTGGTGTTAGTGACTGTCATGACTGACTGTCAAGAAACATGACCATCACAATGATTTTGTTGTGTTTCCGGGTCTGGAGTGTTCCTTTAAATCTAAAGTTGGGAATACGCTTGTGCAAAGAATGTAATTTGCTGATTGAAACACACAGTTGCTCTCCGAGGATGTTTTGGTACCTTTCTTTATTCATGGCTGTGTTGTTAGGTAAAATTGTGATTGAGCCTACTCCCTTGGCTGAGAAGCAATGACACGTGAATGGTCTCAGGATGCTTTAGTGTTGGCATGACACAGGACTGATGATAACGCTCACCTTGTCTTCTCTGGACAAGGTTTTTTTCCAGATGGCCCAAACAATCCGAAAGGGGATTCATCTGAGAAAATTACTTTACCCCAGTCCTCAGCAGTCCGATCCCTGCAAATTTTGCAGAATATCAGTTTGTCCCTGATGTTTTTCCTGGAGAGAAGTGGCGTCTTTGCTTCCCTTTGTGACACGAAGGGCAGTATTCCAACATGATAACAACAAACACACCTCCAAGACGACCGCTGCTTTGCTACAAACGCTGAGGGTAAAGGTGATGGACTGGCCAAGCAATAAACCCTATTGAGCATCTCTGGGGCATCCTGAAATGGAAGATGGAGGAGTGCAAGATCTCTAACATCCACCAGCTCTGTGATGTTGTCATGGAGGAGTGGAAGAGGACTCCAGTGGCAACCTGTGAAGCTCTGGTGAACTCCATGCCCAAGAGGGTTAAGGCAGTGCTGGAAAATAATGGTGGCCACACAAAATATTGACACTTTGGACCCAATTTGGACATTTCACTTAGGGGTGTACTCACTTTTGTTGCCAGCGGTTTAGACTTTAATGTCTGTGTGTTGAGTTATTTTGAGGGGACTGAAAATTTACACTGTTATACAAGCTGTACATTCGCTATTTTACATTGTAGCAAAGTGTCATTTCTTCAGTGTTGTCACATAAATAGTTAAATGAAATATGAACAAAAAATTTTGAGGTAATTTTGTGAGATAATGTATATGGACAGATAAGACAAAGATGAATCTTTATCAAAGTGATGGGACGGCAAATGTTTGGTAAAAGGAAATAACTGCAGATGATTGCATGATGACTGCATACCACCTCTGTGAAGCATGGTGAAGGTAGAGTCATTGCATGGGCATGCATGACAGCCTCATCTTCATATAACACTCATCTTCATATAACAAACAATATGCAGAAATAGTCATGATTGTCAGTGGTCGATGCTGACTACGGCTTCTCTGACTTTGCCTGGAACTCCAGCATGAGGCAGTACAAATGGGCATAGCATTGCCTGGGATTTGGGATAGATAAGTTGGATTGTATACCTTGCAATGTCGCTCTACAGCGAATCCTTGTGTGCACATCGGGCACCTGTAAATTCAACCGTGGAAGTATATTTAATGAGTGTAATCATCCCACACATGATCTGACTAAAGGTTGGTTGAGTGTTGGTTGAGCTGTGCGAAAAGAAATCGTCTGGCTCTGTGACATGGTTTGATGAACCATGTGAGTGTCCTTCACTATCCTGCCTCTGTCAAATGGGGGGGTTGCAGAGATGTCGATGTGGCAGGGTTAGTGGCAACAATTGGACAGGAACAATTTGGAGGGGACAAAATGGGGACAACAATTATAAAAATAAAAAATATAAAATGCTACCAGACTCACTAGATCACACTTCACAACGTAACCAGACTATGAAACAAAATCCCAATACAACCAAGGAATTCACCAGTAGAAAATGTGGAAAGATTTAGAGATGGCCAAGTCAATTCCTGGGCTTAAATCCAATTGAACATCCATTTCACTAGCTTAAGAGGTGACTAAAGTCAGAAAGTTGCCAAAGAAGCAACAGCTCAAAGTTGCTGCTGTAAAGGCTTGGAAAAGCATCTCAATAGCTGATAACAATAGTTTGGTAAAGGCTTGGAAAAGCTTCTCAATAGATGATAACAATAGTTTGGTAAAGGCTTGGAAAAGCATCTCAATAGATGATAACAATAGTTTGGTAAAGGCTTGGAAAAGCATCTCAATAGATGATAACAATAGTTTGGTAAAGGCTTGGAAAAGCATCTCGATAGATGATAACAATAGTTTGGTAAAGGCTTGGAAAACCATCTCGATAGATGATAACAATAGTTTGGTAAAAGCTTGGAAAAGCTTCTCAATAGATGATAACAATAGTTAGGTAAAAGCTTGGAAAAGCTTCTCAATAGATGATAACAATTGTTTGGTAAAGGCTTGGAAAAGCATCTAAATAGATGATAACAATAGTTTGGTAAAGGCTTGGAAAAGCATCTCAATAGATGATAACAATAGTTTGGTGATTGCGAGGAGCCACAGACTCACTGCAGTTATTGGATGCCAGGGATATGTCAATAAATACTACAATTTATACTTCTTACATTTGCTTTAAGTTGAATTGTCCCATACATACGCACACATACAATGGGTTTTGGAACCCTAAAAGGGTTGCAACTCTTAAGGGGCTTTTGAACTTCAGGATCGTGCAGTGTTATACAACCAATATCACAGTTTGATTTGTGTTTCTATCAACTTGTGTTTGAAATAAAGCCAAGTCGAGTTATATTGGCAGAGAAAATAACCTACTACACTGCCGATGGGCAGGGTTATGAACTAATTAATACAATTTTAATTAGTAATGTTTTTTACTAATTCAAATGTTTCCCCATTTTCCTCCCTTCCCAATCCCCACTCATGCTGCCTTGTCGGCAGCTCCGCAACTCTTTGGAGAGATCTGTGGGATGGTGAGGGGCATGCACATGGTTCATCCAACCAAATGTTGCCCAGCCCCCAATTCTTTTTGCACTGCTCATTCCACACAGAAGCCTTTAGTCAGATAATGCATGGGATGATTACGTTCAGCAACTATACGTACAATTGAATTTACAGGCACCCGGACACAAGGAGTCACTGGATAGCGATGTGGCAAGATAGTTAATCTGATTTATGTAACCCAAATCTCGGACAGCACTATGCCAATTTGCACTGCGTTGTGCAGGAGGTCCAGAAAAAGTCAGAGAACCCATAGTCAGGCTCGAACCCCTGCTGTTTTGGCAGCAAAAGTGGGACCTACACAATATTAGGACAGAAAACCTATTGTGTTTTTGCAATGTCATATTCTTAAGATTACAAGAGTAATGACAAGAAAAATAGTTTGTGTTGAAACATTTCACAATTAATGTGGCTAATTTGCTTTTAATTTCTTATTCATTGGAACAGGGCTCTTATGGTTTATAACCAAAGGGAGATGTGAAATTAACTGTATGGAACACCCAGGCCAAATCAATCTCTTACCTATTTGTCCACACCTTCTCCCAACGCTTCTTTACTACATGCAACATCTTTGACACTTACCCTGGTATTGTGGGCCATGCCTCTATTAGTGGCCACACCCCCATTTCCCACAGCGCCTTGGTCGCGACACAACTGGGGTGTCAGATCCTCTGCAGCAGGCTCTGTGTTGGACTCCTCGCTCCATGTGTTTTTTCTAGAGGACCTGGTGGCCACATTGTGGCTTTGCTGGATCTCAGTTGCACTGACCCCATGGGCATTTTCCTCTTGCCTCTCCAAAGCTAGATCCTGTACAGTGTCAGCTAGCTGTCCGGCAGGCGCCTGCTCCGGGCTTATCTCTGACACTCCTGCCTGGGACCAGTTGGAATTTTGAACAGGCATGTCGAATAACTGCCTCCTAGACGGTTTCTGGAGTATTTTTTTGCTTGGGTCTGTCAGTCTGTGTTGCATCCCTGGAGTAATCTGCTCAGGCAGTTGAGTGGCCAGCTCGGGAGGAGGGTCCTCGACAGAAACCCGCCGGGCAATCAGAGAGGATGGCAAGACGGCTGTGACAACTCTGGTCACCCTTAGTGGGAAGGGGGTCTGAAGTAAAATGTGAGATTGCCCTTAATGACTCACTCACATAACTGCCTGCAGGTATACATGTCTTTATATAGCCATTCAGCTCTAGGTCATTCAGTATATGTATATACATATTGAGTTATATATAAGCCAATAACACACTTATCCTCAAGGAACAAACCTCTTCTATCAGTTGTGAACTTTGACCCCAGTTCTGGACAGCAGGGCCTGGCGTGGGTGGTTTACTACGACAGGCTTGTCTTTCCTGATGTCTCCTCAACCTCTCGGTCTGCTCCTCTTCACTCATCCTCCCTTTCTGAGGAAGAGTTCATGCTTCAAAAGGACACATACAACTCCTAACCACAGAACTAACGGAAGTCATAGATATCTTGTGTGGGGAAAAAACGGTAGCAGGCACGACTCAAAATGCCAGAGCATGAATCAGTAATAGGGACAATAGAAAATCTGCTAAATTGTGTGTACATGTGTAGTGTATATGCGAGGAAGTGTGCATGTGTGTCGGAGCGTGCATAGAGAGGACGGTTTTGGGTGTAACTACAGAGGAAACCCTAAAGCCATGTGTCTCTGCTTCCCTCTGTTGACGGTTAAGGATATTGCAACATGTCCTAAATTGCTAAACATTATGTATTCAGATTCAATCTAAAGGTTATACCTATTTGGATAAGATGTCACTTGTTGTTTTTGTATTCCCTAAAGTGATTTACATTTGAATAGGTGTTGGTAGCTGAGAGACTCCGTAGACAATCTTACTGTATTTGTTGCATCTGATCCTGAGCGTCTTGAGCTAGACTGAGATTCTGTGGTTGACAGAGATGGATGGAGAAAAGGAGACGGCAATTAATAACATGACGAACACCTGACACGGCCAATAAGGTACAATGTACCACCACAAGAAAGAATGAATGTCTTCAGAACATTTTCATATCTAACTGGCAAATCTCTCAACAGTGCTATTTGGCAAAGCTGGACCATATTTGTATTTTCTCAAATCTGAAAAGCAATGATACATTGGTAGGCAAGGTACTTGGTAGTTATTGATGTTGTCATAAACTCCCCATCATACTGGATACCTGATTCCTCTCTCTGTGTCCTGTCACCATGGGGATCAAACTGGCTGTTTCCAATTCCCTCCAGAGAGTCCACAGGGCAGGTGTAGATGGCCTGGAGCACATAAACACACACAGGGACACACAGGGACACATACATATACACGCACATAGACACACACACAGGGACACAGAGGCACAGACACACACACAGAAACATATAATCATATCAGTATGGTTGCTTCCTAATTCTTTGCCCGTTGCCTTAAACTGTATGCTTAGCCTATACCTGTCTTTAATTAAGAACATGATATTTGCATAAAAATTGGCTCATGGGAGTTTCCATACGTGTTGCAGGTAAAATACAGGTTAACTCTTTTGAAAAATAGGGAATCAGGATGAAACCTATGGACTCACCTGGTAGTTTGGATCAATCCACACGTGCCCCTGGTCTCGACCCTGTGGTAAAGGAGGGCGGACCGGAGGCTCTGGCTCCACCACCTGACAAAATGAAAAACATACTTGATCAAAGTTTATTTGCTTGGTTTCATTAAAGCGAACAGCACCCTAATGAGAACATGTGCCTTTTCGAGGATCCCTTGGAATGCATTGACAGGGCACAACGGTTTGATTCCCAGGAGGCTGGTGGCATTTTAATTGTGGAGGATAGGCTACTGGCTAGAAAATAAATATTGGACTAGACTCAGCACATCATAGACATGATTTCCACATGTTTGATTACTTTCTGTCAGCTCCATTCCTGTCAGTTATGAGCCCTCATCCCCTCAGCCTCCTGAAGTAACATGTCCACCACATACAGTACAGTGAGCACCATAATTCATTGGACAGTGACTGTATTTTGGTTGTTTTGGTTCTGTAATCTAGGACATAAAATGACAATTCGGTTGAAGTGCAGACTGTCAGCTTTAATTTGAGGGTACATTCATACACATCAGCTAAACGGTTCAGAAATCATATAACTGTTTTTTACATAGTCCCTCCATTTTTAGGCACCAAAAAACATTGGACAGGTTAACATAATGTAGAGCAAAGTATCATTCAATGACTGCTTTAAATCTGTGATGCATCGACATCACCAGACACTGGGTATTTTCCCTGGAGATGCTCTGCCAAGCCTGTACTGCAGCCATTTTCTGTTCCTGTTTGTTTCTGTGACTTATTGCCTGCAGTGTGCCCTTAAGCATGTAACCACCATGTTCAATTAGATTCAGGTCTGCTAAACACAAGGTAATACATGGAATGGAGAGGTTTGAGAACCAATAGCTAGAGTACAAACCAAAATAACCAAACAATAGGTACTGTCCAATGACTTATGCTGCTCACTGTATCACCTACATGGTAAATGGTATTGTAGCATGTTAGTTGTACCATTGGCGGGCCAGCATGTGTTCTCTCTGTTGGAGATCCAGGTGTCCCCGGGTGGGAGGAGGACTTCTGGAATAGTCCTTTAAGACACGCAAGGGGGAAGAGAATATCCGGTTACTGATTCAGGAACTTAATTTGAGGCATTAAGATTAATTATTTTTACAAAAAGCGAGTTGTTCAAAATTCATTTATATTATTATAATGAAAAAACATATTGTCATTTTGTTACATCCACACAAGAACCAAGCTTAATCTGAGTTTAATATTATAAGATAATATGTTCCAAGGTATTTCCACTAATAATATACAATAAAGACAGTATTTGAGGATGTCTCAAAGGGACAATCCGTAACATTTCTTGGTTGAGGTCAGCTGTCACCTGGGTGCCTCTGTAAACCCAGCAGGAGTCTGAAATGGTCCCTGTTGACCCTGAGTCCAGACAGGATGTCCTCCATCATCCAGAGCTCCCTCTGGGCCTGGGACTGTACCTGGTAAGGGCCAGCGTGGAGGTGTCAAGGGTTTCACATACACAACATATGCCCATTCATATACTGAAACAGTTGGAGCTTCCATTTCTTTCCAGATTATGCTGAAATGGGAGTAAAACAAAATGTCTGGAAAACATACCGTGAGTTCATATTGTGCTGGATGAAATCCAATTCAAGTACAATTCAAATACGGTAAATGCTATCAGAGTCTCTGTGGAGTGTGATAAAATGACGCGTTTACCTCTGGAATTCCAAAATTACAGACATGTTGGAGGTGTGAGCGAAACACAGACAGCTCGCTCTCCATTCTTTGATACTGGCACCATACTCTTTCCATTTCCTTGACCAAAAAGTAAAGATATTTTTCAATTAAAGGGTTCAAAAATCAAGTTTAGGTTTATATGATGGTATTTCTGATATGGAAATCAATGCGATATTTAAATGGCCAGTTTGTTAGCTTAGTTACACATTCCAAGGCCCACAGGCCACGTTGTGGCTATCACAGTGGCCCATGACATTCAGTCACATTGCAGTAAAGATTGCATTATTTAGTCTTGTGACAGTCCTCACGCTGAAGTCTTGTCAACCAAAGTGGTTCTCATCAAAACATTCATGAAGAACACAGCTTTAAAATGTTTTTACAGAGCCAGTTGGGGTTAAAGGCCCTATTTTACACACCATCGAGATATCACACATCCTTGCTCGGATAGTGACAAGTTCTTCTTGGAGCAAAGCCTTCTGGTTGAGTACTTCTTCCTGTCCTCTGGGTCCTTGTGTCCTCCACTCATCCAGTTGCATCCTGGTCATCTCTAAAGCGAACTGGACACTATCCTATGAGAAAGGCAATGATGGGAAGGGTGAAAAGTACTTTACACTTGTACATTACAACCTGTTTAAAAACTGTAGCCTCAAGTCTTCGGGAACTGAAAGATTTTCACTCCTGAGGTAGACGTTTGTGTTATGACATTAGGTGATACAGTAAAAATAAATTTGAGTGTTCAGTAAAGTGTTCCAGACAAAGTGAATAAACAGGAGGTTGGAAGCTGAAGAAACTGACCTTGTCCACCTGTAGCTGGGCCAGCTCCAGAGAGAGAGACTGGAGTAGCTTATCACACCCACACAGTCTGGTCAATACACCCTAGCACAATAGAGCAGTTAAATACAATCAAATGGTTGAACAGCTCAACTCACAGACAACCAAACAGTGAATGGATAAAATAGTCAGAAACCAGGGATACAATTTTTAGGATGAAATTACTGCATTGAAAGAAAGGTCTTACATCTACTTCACTCTCGATCGGTCGGATGGGCGGTGGAGTCTCCCTGTCTTTTAGCTCGGATTTGACAGGCTGTAAGAAGAGTTGATAATGACTCATAATCGAATCACTTTGAGTGACTTTCGTTTTTGTAAACGGCCTCCAATAACTAAAATAATGCTCACAATGTACAGTATGTGTGTACATGTTTGCTTGAGTGAGGGTTTCCTCTCTGTTGTGTAGAGCCATGATGTCGTAACGCTACACAAAATATCACACACTGTCTTTGATAGCTTATACAAACAGACATCTATCTAAATGCGTTGTAGTTTTGCCATAAACTCAATATTCATTGATGCATGTATAGTAGGCACTTAACTGCATATATAAATAGTGATTTGTATAGGAAAAGGTGTTTATATTGTGAAAATCTGTTGAAATATTTGAAAGTGTTTAAAGCAATTAATTTAAACTTCTAATAATGTACTGTAGCTGCATGTGGCATACATGAAACAACTGACAAATAGAGAACATTGAAGTTGATATTAGCTAGCTATAATGAGCATGACAGACCAAAGACGGAGCAGACGTTTTGCAGCATATGAAGCAGTTGCATGCAGACAGTTTACACCATAGAGATGGTAGCAGAGAGGCAGGTTGTACCATAGGGGCAATAGCAAACAGACAGGTTTTACCACAGTAGCAGACAGACAGGCAGTTGCAGACAGACATGCTGAATAACTGACAGGTTGTAATAACTTGAAGTTGTATAGATGGTGGTAGCAGACAGACATGCTGTACCGTATGTGGATGTAAAAGACAGACAGGCTGTATCATTGGTGGTGGTAGCAGACAGACAGACAGACTGACTGAAGGACAGATTATAACACAGATGGAGGTAGCAGACAAACAGTCAGGCTGACAGACAGGTTGTACCATAGGGGTTGGTAATAGACAGACAGGTTTTACCATAGGTGGTGGTGGTAGCAGACAGACAGGTTGTAACATAGGTTGTGGTAGCAGACAGACAGGTTGTACCATAGGTGGCTGTAATAGACAGACAGGTTGTACCATAGGTCGCAGTAGCAGACAGACAGATTGTAACATAGGTTGCGGTAGCAGACAGACCTGTTGTATCATAGGTGGTGGTAGCAGACAGACAGTTTGTACCATAGGTGGTGGTAGCAGACAGACAGGTTGTACCATATGTGGTGGTAGCAGACAGACAGGTTGTACCATAGGTGTTGGTAATAGACAGACAGGTTTTACCATAGGTGGTGGTGGTAGCAGACAGACAGGTTGTAACATAGGTTGTGGTAGCAGACAGACAGGTTGTACCATAGGTCGCAGTAGCAGACAGACAGACTGTACCATAGGTCGCAGTAGCAGACAGACAGACTGTAACATAGGTCGCGGTAGCAGACAGACCTGTTGTATCATAGGTGGTGGTTGCAGACAAACAGGTTGTAAAATAGGTGGTGGTAGCAGACAGACAGGTTGTACCATATGTGGTGGTAGCAGACAGACAGGTTGTACCATAGGTGGTGGTAGCAGACAGACCTGTTGTATCATAGGTGGTGGTTGCAGACAAACAGGTTGTACCATAGGTGGCTGTAATAGACAGACAGGTTGTACCATATGTGGTGGTAGCAGACAGACAGGTTGTACCATAGGTGGTGGTAGCAGACGTACAGACATGTGGCTGTGATGGTGATGGTGGTGGTGGTGTTGTTGTTGTGGGGGGTGAGGAGCATGTGGAGCTCTCGATGATGGAGGCAAAGGGGGCAATAAATCTGTTTGCCCCTCTTTGGTGTTGCTCTGGAGAGAGAAACAGGATATATAATAACCTATTACAGAGATATGTATAGTATACAATAAAAGTGAATGAAGATTTTGTCAAGTCCCCAGTTGTTATTCATAAACTACCATGAGAAATATGAAGTTGGAAAAACCACAGCTCAAAGCTAAATAATTTATTTTCAACTATAAATATATTTAGTTAAAACGCTAAATATATTTAGTTTCAACATTTTACTCTCTATGTCCCACTTGTACATTTCCGCAAAGAAATCAAATTTCATAATGATAAAATCTGCTTTATAGAGAGGTTCAATTATTATTGAGATATTCATCATAAAGGCTACCTCAATGTAAAACATGAATCTTAAAGAAATGCCACTCAGTTTCACCATGTTAGTAGCCAGCATCATAGCAACCTGTATTCCACTGTTGGTTTGCTTTTAAGCTGAGCTGGATCAGAATGAATGTCCCTGTTGATTAAAGCTGTCCAGGATCTGAAGCAGCACGTAGCCTCAAAAAGTAGCCTTTTGCAGACTTCAGACATCCAGCAATGGGATTTTTTTGGACAGCAGTTTCCTCCTTGTGTTCTCCCATGAACTCCATTCTTGTTTAATGTTTTACGTATGGTGGACTCGTCAACAGAGATGTCATTATGTTCCAGAGATGTCTGAAATTCTTCAGCTGACAAACTAGTATTCGTCATAACCTCATTGAGCATTCTGTGCTGTGCTCTTGCAATTAACTTTGCCAGACGGACACTCCTAGAGAGAGTAGCAACGGTGCTAAACTTTCTCCATTTAGAGAGAATTTGTCTAGCCATGGTTTGATGATCCTCAAGGCATGTAGAGATCATTTTATAACCCTTGCAAGCTTCATCCAAGTTCAAAATTCTTTATCTTTGGTCTTCCGAGGTATGGTTCAAGGCATGGTTCACATCTTGAGATTCTTCTTGTAAACGGCAAACTCAACATTTTTGAGTCTCATTGATTAGACTCCGGGTTAGCGTACTCCTGACTCCAATAAGATTAGACGAGGGCTTCGCGTACATTTTCCGCCCTGCACTGTGACATTTTAAATGTTGTATTCATTACAGACAAGATAAATGATTTGTGTGTAATTATTTTAAGCAGACTGAGTTTGTTTATTGTTGTAATTTAATTAAACATGAGATCAAATTTTGGGATATATTTTTGCAGAAATCCAGGTAATTCCAAAGGGTTAACATATACTTTTTCCTGCCACTGTACATTTTTAACTATGTCTGTAACAGGGTGGAAATATCTAATGAAAAATCAGCCTACATTACCTAGGATGTAAGTGCCTTTGTTTGTCTTGAACAGCATGTTTTTCTGACAGTCAAAACATACACACACACACACACACACACACACATATATATATACACAGTGCCTTGCGAAAGTATTCGGCCCCCTTGAACATTTCGACCTTTTGCCATATTTGCCTTATTTTTTTGTCAAGAAGCAACAACAAGTGGGACACAGTTATGAAGTGGAACGAAATTTGTTGGATATTTCGAACTTTTTTAACAAATAAAAAACTGACAAATTGGGCGAGCAAAATTATTCAGCCCCTTTACTCAGTGCAGCAAACTCTCTCCAGAAAGTTCAGTGAGGATCTCTGAATGATCCAATGTTGACCTAAATGACTAATGATGAAAAATAGAATCCACCTGTGTGTAATCAAGTCTCCGTATAAATGCACCTGCTCTGTGATAGTCTCAGAGGTCCGTTGAAAGCACAGAGAGCATCATGAAGAACAAGGAACACACCAGGCAGGTCCGAGATACTGTTGTGGAGAAGTTTAAAGCCGGATTTGGATACAGAAAGATTTCCCAAGCTTTAAACATCCCAAGGAG
>JACXGM010031679.1:0-12882 GCA_016801145.1 Umbra pygmaea
TTCAACGGACCTCTGAGACTATCACAGAGCAGGTGCATTTATACGGAGACTTGATTACACACAGGTGGATTCTATTTATCATTAGTCATTTAGGTCAACATTGGATCATTCAGAGATCCTCACTGAACTTCTGGAGAGAGTTTGCTGCACTGAAAGTAAAGGGGCTGAATAATTTTGCTCGCCCAATTTGTCAGTTTTTTATTTGTTAAAAAAGTTTGAAATATCCAATAAATTTCGTTCAACTTCATTTCTGTGTCCCACTTGTTGTTGCTTCTTCACAAAAAATTACAGTTTTATATCTTTATGTTTGAAGCCTGAAATGTGGCAAAAGGTTGAAATGTTCAAGGGGGCTGAATACTTTCGCAAGGCACTGTATATTTACAGTTACACTGCATCATTGAGCAGAGGAATATGGAAAGAACATGTGGCCAGAGCCACTTACCATATTGCCTGATAATACGACAGCCTACATTATCCATAGAAACAGTCGTCAGACAGTCACACAACAGCATGAGACTCTGTGGTGATCATAATACCGGACATTCCACTATGTGGCCTGTGTTCTTAAAACACAATGGGTCGTTAAACAAACAATTTGAAGGGTCTGACTTCAAACAATTACTTTGTTCGCACTTTTTGGTAATTTTGTTTACTAAAAACCTTTGTTTCCCCATAGGGAATGAACGTAGGACGTTCCTGCCAGAGGTGGTGGAGAAAAGCCTCCTGTCACTACTTGTCGTTCCTATTGTAGCGACTGTGTTTCTGGTTATGTGGAAGGTATGCTGCCCTTTGACCCTGCGGACCTGCCACTTGTATTGTGTCTGTTGGGATCTTCTGGATCCATTCACTTGATAATATTTTTTTATGTGTCTCTGGACATTGTACGTTTTGTTAGTTCTATTAACCACTCTGATTGCAAGTTGTATATTGTTTTTGCCTTAAATGGTTGTTGCCCTGTGCAGTTCCATTGGTAGAGCATAGTGTTTGCAATACCAGGTGTGAAGCCATGGGAGAGGTGCTGACTCTACTGTTAGTTATTTATAGACTTGACTCGTGTTTTTGTGGTTAACATGGGTTTACTTTGTGTCCAATAGGTGAGGTCCAGGAGGAACCAAGCTCTGTCAGATGAACATAGCAATGTGGAGGGAGGCCTCTTCACAGGAAACGAAGGGAATTTGGCACCTCCACTAGAGGAAACATCTGAGAAGTAAAGCCATTCATGTCTTTCAACGTTAGGCGTCAAACCTAAAAGTTATAGGGATTTCTGCTTTAGATGCTGTGTGTGTAGGGAAAAAACTCATACATTTATGCGTTAGTATTATACAGTAGTTGTTTTTAATTGCATTTGTAATGTCCATTACAGGAACAGATTAAACATCATTGAGACAGTGTAAATCTTCTATCCTTGGATATTGGTGAGATTTAAATTGGTCTTTATATAATTTGAATTATAGATACCAGTTAGTCTCTAAACTATAGAGTATGGCTTGACAATACAGAGTATGGAACTTTGGTAATATTTAATACCAGGTAAAGCTTATCATTTATCTACCTTTTTCTCTCTTTCATAGGTGTACATAGGGGTCACCTGAGAAAGAGCAACCAAACAAAAGCAATCGTGAAACTGAATTACTTACTAATATTGCAGGTGAAAGACGTGCTTCTTTCTTGCCTAGAAAGTGCCAGTCCTCACATGCCAGAACCAGAGAATGGCATTTTATTGACCATACGGATATCTGCTCTGTTGTATGACACCTACTATGGGGTGGGAAATGCTTGTTTGTTTACTACAAGAATATTTTAATCCATCATCTACTATCAAATTTCACCGAAGAATGCTGATAAGGAGAGTATGTTCGTCGTGCAAACATCTGGAGGCACAGTTGGAATATGACTAATATCACCCAACACTGCCGGAAACAGTAAACTTTACAGGATTAAAGCACTCACTCATTTGCACTTGCTGTCGGTTTGGCTGGAAGTTTTCTTCTCAGAGAGCAACGTGCCACAAATGGCTTTCCAAATGATAAAGGACTAACTGTAGTCGCCTTTAACTCACCTTCGTCTCAGCAGCATTCCACTCCCTGACAACAAATGTTGACATTAGTTAGCTAGAAATATGATCAGATGTGTTTTGTTGATGTTTTTGGCCATGTGTGATGTATTTATTTATTTACTCAAAATGCTGATAGCATTGAGTTGCTGCAGTTCGACGAAAACAGACAGCGAATCAGCTTGTCTATAGTAATCATTTGCTCAGATACATTCAACCCCTCCATAGCAATATTTACTCAGTGTTTTTATTTACAATATTTCATGTGCCCGTACACTTCCAAATACTAAAATGTTAAAGCATACATGGGAGTAGTTTTAGTTTTTCATACATTACCCAAGACCAGTTTTTAATTTAATTTAACCATTGGAACAGACCTTCTGCTTAAATACTTCAATGGATGTTTGAGTGAAATGAGCCCTGAAAGGGCAGGCGGGTGTATTACAAGGAATACATAACCATAAACCTTCACAAGCAGCACATGAACATGTACAGTATGAACACGTGTTATCTAGTATATTATTAAGTTAACCATAGAGCTACGTACACACATACAATATGTATGATGTTGTTGTTTGTGAATGGGTTCAAGGAAAAGCTTTTATTGACGGTGTGAATGAACAAAATGTTGCTGCTTCAACTAATGTAAACAAATCCAAGTAAGAATTCTCCTAAAAACAATCAATGGTAGTTCAGGAAAGGGTAGATCTTACACGCCAATAATAATTTTGAGAAAAGAGTTGGTCTAGCTCAAGTAAATCAGTACAGTATCAAATTACTTGGCCAGATGTATCAGCAGTAATAGAACTACACTCCAGTATGACAGCCTAACCAACCTGAAGGTACCGGTATATACTGTATGTTGCATGTTAACAGCTGTATTACAGGTTAACAACATATTTGAGTGGATCAAAGCTATAAATATAAAGTCAAGGTGAGCAAAAAAATAAAACATTTTATATCCATATTGCCAGGTGAGGTAAAACAGGTCTTTCTAGGGTAATGATATTATTAGAAAATATTCTATATACAACAAAACCCAGAATATGGCAATTTTTACTAAACAATTTTAAATGTGATATGATCTGTGAGGAGAGTGTGGAGCAGGTAATCCAGGGAGAAGTCCATTCGATGATTTAAAGATGTATCACTGTTACTATTAGATATTGAAAGTGTATGTTGGAAAATGGCTGCGTTTTTGCACAATTCAGTTGCTGTCTTAGGCATATTGAATAAAATTGCTTCATCCACAATGTGTGCAATTGCAGAATTGCAAGGTATCAAATAAGCATAAACTGCTATTGTTGACAAACAGTGGCAAAGAGGGAGGTCTTAACATTTTGTATTAAGTTAACCATTACAAGCTTGAACATATGTACTTGTACCAATACATGCATTCTCTCACTTTTGGCATTCTAACCCCTTCTAACTTTTACAATCCTGGTTTGTGCCTTGTTTGCAATTAATGTTGTTGATTTCATCATGAACACTGGTGATATATTCAAAAATGTCATTATACTGTTTCATTCAAGATCCATTGGAGCATTGATTATACACAATATTGCGTGTACCTGCTTTGCACCAACATGGCAGACAACCAAGGAATGGAGGCAAACTGTTGACAAAAAAATACAGGACCCAAGATCCCATTTCATCGATAGGTGCTAGTTGTCTCCTAAAACGGTGTGGAGAAAATTAGGAGTGTTACATTACTGCCCAGCTGATTGTATTAATCTCCCACTGATAGAAATTACCTGTTACTTGTGTTGTCTTTGTGGCCCCTACCGTATGGGTTCACCTGTTAACATTATTCCAATTCACAATGTCAATTGTCATTTAACAAAATGGACACTAAGTCTAATTGGAAGCCATTTCAAAATATCAGGGAACTCATGTCAGAGCAATAACCTTTTCTTAGAGCCCTAATACTCTGCTACACCAAGCTCTTAAGTAACGATTAAGAAATATGTGACAGGAAAATATATTCTCTCGAAGACTGAGTTTGATTCAAATCCACTATAGCAATGTTTATATAGTGTCTTTACAATACTGATTTTGTGCATACTCACTTTTATTTCTGAAATGCAAATTCTGACCTTTGAAGCCCTGTTACTAGATGTAGGTTTTCATACAGTTCACCAGCCTGTCAGTTAATTTTAACATTGGAAGAAAAGCTACTGTGTAAATACTGCAGTGTTGATTTGATCAAATTGAGTCCTAAATTGCATTCATTAAAACATCTGTATACATGTAATGTTTTAGCTGTTTTACTTCTTGTAGGAAATGATTCCAAACTTTTAACTTCATCAAGTGGTTGGGATTTCTGCCTATTGGACCTTTTCTATTAGAAGTGTTATGGTACAAATGGAGTGTATGTTATAATACCACACTGGTGTTCATATAGGCCTGGACAAAAGTGACAGTTTCAGCTAATTTCAGTAGCTGAAATGCTTGGTGCGATAAATGTTGTTTTGTTGTGTTAGAGCTAGAAGATAATTATATCTGTCCCCCAAATAAATTACCTTCTATAAAATAAACTGCAATATATTTAGAAAATAGTAACAAAACAAAAAATATGTAAGCTTTTAAAGAATAAACTTAAAATGTTTTCCAGGTGTTTTACATATTAAATTATTTTATAATAATGAGCTGAAACATGGTTTAAGCTGTGAACAGAAATGTGGTAGTATACCCGATATTCCTGTCCATGTTAGACCAATGAGCAGACATACCGTATAAGTATCTCCTCTTCCTATATTTCATTACTTTTAACGAGGTCCATAAAATTCTGTAAGAAAGTAAGTACACTCCCTTTAAGGTTTGTAAATTTATATTTAATATATGGATATGTGATCTTCAAAACTGTGGATTAATTAAAGGTAACTTAATTTAGTAAGTTACACAAAAGAACATTTTAATCATTATATATATGTACAGTATATACAGCAATGTAATTTGATTGTATAGATGTTACCACCTTCAGCAGAAATACTTAATATAGGCCTTTCTTTTCTATCAGTCTGTTACATTGACTGGGACGGTTTTGTCCACTTATAGAACTGCTTAAACGTAGTAACATGTTTGGGATTACTTGCATGTAAGCAACACGTGGTATTTATGTAGCAATAAGATCCAGGCATTCATTCCATTTGTTTAAATTCTTAGAGATTACAAAACACGAGCTATTGAGTTGGCATTTGCTAATAGGTGTAGACATAAGTGCTGGTACCTACACTGCTAGACAATCTACAAACTGTAAACTATCTTCTTTGGTGAATATCTATCAGTTTCTTAAAAAAAAAGCCAGAAGTGTCCTTTGATTCCTGAAGTGACTAAATCACATGACTACAATACATATTGGGCAAAGCTTTATAGCTATACTGCAGTGATCATTTTTTGCAGAAGGCCAATGGATAGCTTAGCCCACTATGCCACGCAGACCCAAAAGCATGTTCTTATCCTATTTTTTTGTCTTGGTCATTTTTAACAAACCTTTGACTTGTATGCCCAGAGCACTTCATTCTGTTTCTTTACACAGGTGTTTTCTGTGAAACTTTTTATAGTCTGAATCTATAGTCTTTTTTGGCATATTCCTTATTGCCCTCCCATTTAGGATGCTTGTGAGCTCCTTTTGACTCATGCCTTTGATTGTGGCAAGAGATGCCTGTGCATCCCTTGATGTTACCACAGGTTTCTTAAAGACGTCTTTCAGTGAGTCTTGAGACAATCATAATTTGGTCAGTCCTCTGTCTGAATATAATTGGACCGCTTGTTATAGATCAGTTGATTGCTTGCTAGGGGTCAGGAATTTCCCCATTTGGAGATTATCTGTTGGACAGTAGAATAATTGAATTCAAATTGCTTGGAAATAGTTGTGTAACCTCTCCACGAGTCCCCAATCTTCTGTTTTCAGACCTCAGAGTTCCTTTGATCTATGCATGAAATGGTAACACATAATAGTAAGGAAAGACCCAACTAATTGTTGTATTTAAGGCTGGACCAATTCATCTGAAATTATTTTCTAATAATTTACACATTACTTGTTTTAATGCATCAGATTCATTCTATTTTTTGCCTTTTAAAAATACAGAAAGGCTATTAGCGTACTAACCATTTTGGAATAAGTCATTTTGAATATATCCACAAATGTTGGCAAAATATTTTTTTTTCAGTGTTCTTTAAAAAAAAATTGGTTACATTTTCCTGTCAACAGCATTGGAATTAAGATTAAAATATATATGAAATATTAAGAATAAAGATGGACATCTTTAGGGAGTGTACTCTTTTTTTTCACAGCACTTTAAAGAATAGAGCACTGTTTGTAAAATCTCCACAGTTTTTCCAAAGAGCCTGAAATGCACTCTGGTGCATGGACCACTATTTGGTTATCGATTAGGATGTTTTTCCTATTTACATTAAAATGACCTGGTCCCTAAACAGTGCTTTTGATCCCACTATAGAAATAGTATTCCATATTTAGAATTCTAAAATTATAACTGGGGAATTCTGCATCTTTGTGTTCCACTGGGGAAAACAAAACTGCAGTTGTGTAGACAGGAAGTTAGCCTGGGTGCCAAAAAAAACTTCATTGTGGCCCAGGCGAAAGCTGGGCAACTACTGTATTCTGTATTTTTGTATAAATTTAAACAAACATATATATGAAATGAATAAACTACACTTATACAAACATGTGTTTTCAGATTATTATAGCATGTTTTTTACAAACATAGTATACCTTGCTGAATCAAGGACAAAAATGTACAATAAAATAATCCCCGTCCTCTACACATTTCACTATATTATTCATTTCACTACATTATTCATTTCACTACTGTATTCTTATTTGAATACATTTTAAATTCTCATGCTAAGAGTGATGCTTTCATAACATTTTTATAATAGTACAATATATAAACATAACTTTGATTCCCATAATATCATAATGCAGTGCAGTCAGGCTTTTGGACAGGTCATGGGTGTACCTCAGCAACAATCAATAGCCTAAATGACATATCTGCTACAAACACTAAACTTTACTGCTTTGACTATCAATCACTGCATCCTTAAAAAATAAACGTAATGGTTTCTCAAAAAACTGCTTACCCTGTGTAAATTCTGAGTGCCTGCTGTCTAAACCACTGGGTGTTCATTAGGGTTTGATTTGTGGATCGACCTTATTTATTACATCATTGATGTTCCACTTACTGCTGGGGAATCCCTTATACTCGCATATCCAGCTGGCACAACATTGAACTCTGTGTTGACAACCCTCAACATACTGTCACTTCAGTAACATACATGTTCAACATTCTCAATCTGCAACCAGAGGTGTACAAAGTACAAGTACCTTTCTGAGTTCATCTGAGTTCACAAGTTTTGGAATGATCCTAATTAAGACCACATTATCAGGTAAAGGGAGTTAATATCTTACCAGTGACCTATAAAACAAATGGAGTTAAGTAAACATTAATCATGATCACTAGTTAATTATGAACTCCACTTATCTGGACATTTATGTTTTAATTAGTAATATCCCAAAACTCAGAACTCCGAAAAGTACTTGTCCACCACTGTCTCCAACTACTTCTTAAATTCAGTAAAAAATTTCAATTAGAAACAACCATACGTGGTTGCCCGCAAACATTTGTAAATTATATATGTGTATGTTGAAACTTATGAGCACCTAGATAATTGGTTGTGTTGTTTACATTATTTTATTTTCTGCACTGAAAAGGTGGGTTGTCAGATTCATTTACTCAGCAATATTATGTGTAATTTACACAAACAAATTGTGTTTGTCCTATCCTCTCCTTTTCCCCTTCTCACACAGCTTCTGGGCACAGCACCCTCTCAGCAAGCAGGGCCGCATGCAGCTGCAGGGGGCGCCAATTTGCCAATTGCCCACACAGTGTAATGATAGAAAACTGCGTCGCAGAGGATTTTTTTAAAGTGCTCGTGCCGCCCCAATGTGTCATGGAAAAAATGCCTGCCCGCTTTGCCGTGCAAAAAACCACTACCTGGCATAGAGCTTGCCAGGATTTATGTTAGATAAGTCAAGAATATCTAGCCTACCACATCTCTCTTCAGCGACTCCTTGTGTTCAGATCGGGCACCTGTAAATTAAATTGCGGAAGTATAGTCGGTGAACGTAATCATCCCGTGCATGATACAACTAAAGGCTTCCTTGTTGAGTGAACGGTGCAAAATTATTGGCGGCTCGATTGACATGTGGTTGGATGAACCATGTGGGTGCATCTCGTCATCCCACAGATTTGTACATGGTGTTGCAGAGCTGCTGACAAGGCAGGAGTAAAGAGGGAATTTGGAAGGGAAGAAAATCAGAAAAAAGTCACAAAAAAAGGATATCAACAATGAAACATTTGCAAACGATCCGCGTCTTTTGAACGTCTCTTTGGTATGAACATACTTGGTCCAATCTAGACTTCCAAGATGTCAAAATATCCAGAATGATGCCCAGAACATACCTCTAAAATGGCTTGATGATTGGACATACGGCCATGGAGCTATTCAAGAAAAGATCAGCACGCGCACACAGACCGGTTTCTTGTTTCATTAATAACCCGGAAACAGTAAGTGCCACTGACATGGTTCAGGTACCTATCCGCTCAGAAGGCCATGGAAAACATGGATGTTAAGTTTAATGGAAGTAGGACCAAGGGTTGGGGAGTTATTAATGGTCAATGCCGAAAAAGTGCTCCGAAGTCCCCGCCGCAATTAGACCACCCCGCACCGGTCCGCCCTTCGTCCCGCGGCTCGACACCGTACCAGGCTGGCACCCGCAACCAAAGTCACGGGGAAACGGGGCGGGCCTCACGATGGGCTTACAGGCGGTGACACAGAGCAGCCTGGATAAACAACGAGACCAACAGCTAGTCCAGCCACGCTTCCCTCTCACGGCCCGACCGGCTCAGCCCTTAGAGCCAATCCTTATCCCGAAGTTAAGGATCTGATTTGCAGACTCCCCGATGGGAACCAAGTCGACTTCCCGAAGGGAACCAAGTTGAAAATTGTGAGAGTCGTTCTTTTTTATTGTTCCTTCTGACCATATTTCTCTGCCTGCCTGATCCACTCTCCTTCATGATTTCACATACTGTACATAGTGAACATTCAGAAAAAGTCAGTCAAAGAGAACAGCACGACTACAATAGAAAGACGTGTTACCTACTTTTGAAAAAGAAAATCAGCCAAAATCAGGCAAGGCAACTTTATTAATATTACTATTTCATACAAAGCAGAGGAATATGTCGTCACACTTATGTGTAACGTTTACAATGGAAATCATTGACATTAGGTCTGGCAATACAAGAAATTTAGTGCTGCTAAAATAGTCCTCAAATGCGAAATTAAATTATATTGGTGGGATGGATGTCTGTAAATCTGCTCCAAATCGTACGCTATCATTATCCTAGAGATTATCTCACAGTTAAAACAAGTACCCACCGCCTCAGGAAGAGACGGGGAGGGAACAGGGAGAGGAGATAGAGGAAGAGACTGGTAAAAACCAGACATCGGGACTGAAACCTCATTGGCCAAAGGGCCATTGAGAACGTCGCTGGGCAGTGCGGGGGCAACATCACCATGTGTGCCGCCATTAGTGGTCAGGGGGTCCTCCATCACCATGCCACCCTGGGTCCCTACAACACTCCACACATACTGACATTTCTGCATGCACTACATGCCGCAGTCACATAGGTTCGACCAGGGCATCCCCTGTTCATTGTTATCTGGGATAATGTCAGTTTCCACCGGGCTTCCACTGGTTCGCCAACCACAACCAATTCACAGTGCTGTACCTGCCCCCTTATTCCCCGTTCCTTAACCCAATTGAGGAAAAATTTTCAGCATGGCGGTGGAAGGTCTATGACCGCCTACCACATGCATGGAGACATCGAGTTGGGGTCGATCCACGGGTGGATACGCCAAGCCCAGCGATATTTTCCCCGTTGCCATGCAAGGGAGAACATCGCCTGTAAAGTGGATGAGGTGATGTGGCCCGACCCCAATCGACGGCGTGATCCCTGAGATCTCTTCTTCTAATGGGACTTGTGTACAATGTATCACTGAGCCTTGGTTGTGGGAATAAAAATGGTTTAAAAACTACAAATGGCAGAAGAGTCTTGAGTAAAGTTGACCAGGTGTGTTGTGTCTGTTTGACTGTTCATTGTTCAGGTGCATGTGTGTTCCTTATCGATCTGAAGAGGGCCTTTTGAAGTCAGAGTGTTAAGTTTTGATTGCAGAATGGCAGTTTTGACATGGTAGTTAGATGTTAATCTCCAAGTGTTGTGTAAAGAATTCTTGTTGATGATTTTTGACACGATGAGCCAAATGTTGCATTTTGTGTGTTAGCAATTGGAAAAAACTGTAACAGCCTCACAGCTAACAATCACCTCAAGTAATATGACACAGTTTATCACAAACCAATTCCCTTCATCACCAATGGTCGACACATGGCTCAGCGGTTAGGGAGTCAGACTTGTAGTCGGAAGGTTGCTGGTTCCCGGCTGTGCCAAATGTTGTTGTGTCCTTGAGCAAGGCACTGCACCCTAAGCTGCTCCAGGAAATGTCCCTGTATTCACTGTAAGTTGCTCTGGATAAGAATGTCTGATGAATTACTTTTTATGTAAAACAATTGTGGCAATTCAAACGTTGTTTATTTTACTGTCTTTTTTGTTGTTTTTATATTCATATGTAATTGTGGTTAGCAATAGCCAGGCTGTCATTATTATTCGGAATCATTTATAGATCAGCCTATTTTGTATAGGTTTGTTATACATATGCAGCTACATCTACACAGAATATTCTAAAATAAAGTAGAGTTTGGGTATTATTACAGTTAGCCATATTCTTAGTCATTTGACGAATTGCATTTTAATAACTTTTTTATTTTAGTCATTTTAAGCCTTATTACTTTTAATGTACATAGAAAATCATGACATTTAATTTTATTTCAGTTGTATATTCACACTATAGCCCATGTAAGAAAGAAAAATATCAACCAATGTCTACTTTTTAAGAAGCAAAATGTATCAAACATTACAAAATTCCCACTGGATTAGAATGTCTGCAAAAATACACTTTATTTTTACATTTAATGTTTAAACCGTTTCCCACACAGTTGGGTCACTCTCATGCTTTCTAGCAAACTCCAGGCATGCTATCATATGGTACTTCTTGAGTAACAGCTTGCCAGTCTACCATACACATGCCAGTGTTTTTGCAAACCTTGTGATAGGGTTGGCATGACAGGGGTGCACCATTATTCCATTCCAACTGAACTCCCTATACTGTAGCTCCATCAAAGTGATTGTTGACCTCTCTAGTTCTTGTTTGTTAACTGAGTTTTGAGAGAAAGTATTTTCTTGGAAGTGCCTGTGATGCAGCTGATACTGATGTCTAAACATGACCTTAACTGCAAGGTTAAAGAAGTTTTAGAAATGTGTCAGAAAAGAGAAAGACAATAATATCTGATACTTCAATGTGGGAGGGACAACAGCATTGGCGTCTGGTTATTAGAAAGAACTGTAAAACAAATATTTTTTTTTTTAATTCTTATAGATTATTTTCTGCTAAATTGTTATATATTTGAATGTAGCATCTTCCTAAACTGCATATTATTTGTCTAACTTGAAGCAAAATTTTACCTTGACAAAATTACAAATTCTAGTACTGATAATCGAGGGGCGTCATCAGACCCGAGTTTTCAGGGCTCTAGACCCGGGTGTTTTTAGTCAGCCCCTAGTGTTCTGCAGGCGGAGACACACAGCGATGGAATCAACATTTGCAAGGCGAGCCATCAGTGCTTTGGGAATGTAGACTTCTGCATGCGCTGTTTCAATATTCATATCCATCATTAAATCTTAACAGACATTGCGTTGTTGAAGTTTAAACTAAACTAGTTTCAAATATCGTTTTTGAAATTATAGATCTTTGTTCATTCTTTTAGAGGACAAGCAAGCGAAAAAGATTTGTCCTGTTTTCCCAGACTCAGCCCGGTGTATCGTACAAATTACACAGTTGTCTGCTTAGGGACCATCAATAATTTACATGTCTCAAGTGATTTATTTCATATAATAATCTATAAATTTCAGGAAAGCCTTAAGATAAATGGTCTAGCGATAGAAATATGATACATTTTTATAAAAGGAGTAATATTTTGGATAAGTGTGCTGGGGGCAAATGTATATGTAATCTAGTAACTTTCGAAATTTAAGTGTAAACTCATTACTCACTATTAATTTGCCTAAACTTGGCATTTCATCCAAACGCTTGTTTTGCTGGCCTTGCCTGCTATTTGGAAAGTCTGAGACTTGGGTGAAAGGGGGATTCAATAACCTGAAGAACATAGATTGTGTGTGTGTAAACCATGGAAAGAACAAGGAACATATCCATGCCCATTTCAGACTCCAGCTTCTGGGAAGTCATTGCAGTGATCACGTAATGGATGAAGATCAGCGTATTCAGATTGCTCAGCACAATGAAAATGTATGAAGAAACAGGAATGTTCTTAAGCGGCTTATTGACGCAACTGCATTTTTGGGGATGTAAGTATTGTCTTTCAGGGGGCATGATGAGACGGAATTTTCCGCTAACTAGGGTACAGTAACTACAAAGAGCTTACAGAAGTTATTGCTCGTTATGTTGCTTTACTTGCTCTAGGATGTCAAAAACAATTCAGAATGATTTGATTACATGCATCTCACCATCTATCAAAATTGAGATCAAAAAGGAAATAGATGCAACATTTTTTTTTGCATTGCAATTGGATGTAACAACTGACATTAGCTGCCACTCACAGTTATCATTTAATG
>JACXGM010031680.1:0-12881 GCA_016801145.1 Umbra pygmaea
AATGATGGCCTTCTGGACAGCAGTCAGGTCGGCAGTCTTACCCATGATTGCGGTTTTGAGTAATGAAACAGGCTGGGAGTTTTTAAAAGCCTCAGGAATCTTTTGCAGGTGTTTAGAGTTAATTAGTTGATTCAGATGATTAGGTTAATAGCTCGTTTAGAGACCCTTTTCATGATATGCTAATTCTTTGAGATTAAAATTTGGAATTTTGGGTTTTCATGAGCTGTATGCCAAAATCATCAGTATTAAAACAATAAATGACCTGAAATATTTCAGTTGGTGTGGAATGAATCTAAAATATATGAAAGTTTAATTTTTATCATTACATTATGGAAAATAATGAAGTTTATCACAATATGCTAATTTCTTGAGAAGGACCTGTATATGATGTAATAAAAACAGTTCTCCTATCTTGCAACTGTTCGCTCCCTCAAACATAATAGATGTTTCTTGCGCGATACGTACTGCGTGCACAACATTTGCCTTTGATCTAATGACATATGGCTAACCATGTTCAGGTTTCAGAACTGTAGACATTTTTTTTAATAATGAAGACCAATATTATCAGCAGAATGGGGGATTTAATTATGAATCATTGGAGTTATACTTTAATACCTGGTTATCACAATATTTAGTAATAATAGATAATAGGCCTGTCTTCCCAGATGGCTCAATATTTACGTAAGTGAAAAACAATAATCTTACGCCACTCTCACCTACATATCAACTTTTGGCTACACTGGAGCAACTCTGACAACATGGTTGTTGTTTACAGTGTATTGTTTACTGTGTTGTTCCCTAGAATCATTATCACAGATAAGATGGAGATGTCTAGAATTTCAGTTGCATGAGCTCTTGTAATTATTGCCCAATCACCTCTTCTCCTTGTGAGCTTGGGCAACACACTAATGATAATTTAGTATCCCGTCAAAAGAAGCTACACATACACAGGGACATACAATTACTAATCATCATGCAAAAAACATTCCTGGCATGGCATTCGAGGCAATTACCTCCATATCCCCCATTTTTGTCATGTCTCCTTCTTCCAGCTCTCTTCATTTCCCTATCCATAAATACCTCTCTCTCTCTATCCCTGTCTCCATGTCTCCCTTTCTCCCTGCCTGTCTGTCTGTCAGTCTACCTAACTAATGGTCTCTGCTAGGGAAGTTGGTGTCTGTGGTCCAAACTACTAGTTAATCTTTTAACCACTCTATATACCAGGAGATTCCTGCCCTGGGCAAACTGAAGGATGATTGTGTCCAAAGCCCCTGGTACCTCTGACAATTCATCAACTTGTCTGCTGGAACTGGTCAAGATCACTTACCCTTCCACCAATTACTAATGTTTATTTTGGAATGGCGGCCATCTTGTTTGATAGGCTGAACACAGGCAGAAAGGACAGACCTTCAGAATACTACATTATAAAGCATACAGGTTGAATAAAACCAGTTATTTACTGTTTTAGATTAGACAAAACACAATGACTTCCCCCCACCCCCCTTTAACTGCTATGTGATTAATATTAATGCTGTTTGACTAGATGTTATACTTACAACAACATTAAACCAGCAGTTTTATTGTCAAGCCAAGTCCAACATAAGTTAATTGCCAAACAACTTCCTATGTGAGAAAAATTGCATATTAAGAATCAGGAGCCAACATGCCTCCTTTTTAACACCCGTCACCTAAACTACAGGGATGAACTGCATGGTGGAGATTAACATTCATTAATGAGAGCTCCTATTGATTCACTCCCACTCGTACCCAATCACAGACTGTTAAAATCCATGTCTGTGGAGTCATGGTTACACAGCAGGAAGAGGTTTATACCCAACACCGCAACACTTCCATGACACACATACACACACAAACTTAACAACAACATCACAATCGCATGCACACTCATACACACATATACAACTTTGTACGCATGCAAGCAAGCACACACGCACGCCGTCTTGTACATCTAACCTCATGGGGACCAGAAAACAAAACAATCCATGTTACCTAACCATAACCTAAACTCTAACATTAACTTAACCCTTACCTTAACCTTAAACTCACCTTTAAGGACAATTCCGGCGCAAAATGAACCTAGGGGTTAATAACACATTGGTACCGAGTCAAACGTTCTCTGGAATATGTTTTCATGCTATTTGAATGTGCCCAGTTTTAGTGCGAACTGATTATTACCTTATAACGCTAATTGTGAGGGCATGGATAAGGTAAAAAAAAAAGTTATTTTATACCACTAACAAGGCTCAAAATAGCACCACACACCCACAGTAGCATAATGAGGGTCCCTACATGCAAACTTTGTAAGTACCGACAGTTTATTAAAAAACAGTTTAAAAGACTGTAATCAAATTGTGTTTGATTTTAGTTCGCATTCCCAGCTGTAAGTCTTGTTATTTGATCTGCATGAATGACCGCAAAACCTCTTGCCATGGTAGATTCCAAGTCACAGTTCAGCTCATGTAGCACAGCTTTTGTGGTTCGACTGTTTTATTCCGAAGATGGCGCCTGGCTGTATACACAAATGGTACTGTCTTTTAAACTATCTTTTTAATAAACTGTCTGTACACTTACAAAGTTCTCACTGCTTCGGTTTGCATGTAGGGACACTCATTATGCTACCGTAGAAGTGTGGTGTTATTTTGAGCCTTGTTAGTGGTATAAATCAGCAATTTATTTTTACTTCATCCATGCCCTCACAAGTATAAGGTAATTATTGGTTCACACTAAAACTGGGCACATTTGATTAGCATGAAAACATATCCCAGAGAATGGTTGACTCAGTACAAATGTGTAATCAACCCCTAGGTTCATTTTGCACCGGAGTTGTCCTTTAACACTAACCTTAATAGCCGAACAATTATGCCTAAACTTAACCTTCCCTTAATTCCGAAACCTAAGCCTAAACCTAACCTATAAAGCCAAAACACACACACACACAAATCCCCAGACTTATGTGAGATGCATTGACATTAATCAATGTAGCCACACACTTCTCCTCACCATTCACATATCTTTCAACCCACTTTGATGTATTTCAAAATATGCTACTGATATCAACTTCATCTCCAGATGTCATTCCCTAAACGTACTGTCTGCTCTGTTGTTTTCTTTCTGAGCCACCTATCATTCACATATGGAAGTCTGCAAATCTTGTTTTCTGTATTGGCTCCTGTGATCCAGTCTATCATTTATACAGATAACAATATAACATAGAGAAATATAGCAAAACTCTAGCTAACGACACAATTATAAATGTTTCTAGTACTACTAATGTTAATACATGCAGCAGTATGCAAACAAGGCTGGTTTGGTTAATACATTTTATGTTAAAAGCCTTCCATGTAAAAAGCCTCTCAGCTGTCCGTTACCTCACTTTATTCAATACATTATCCCTATTAGCATTTCCAGTGCAAAGTCATTACTACACTACCACTACACTTCAATCATGTAATTGTCAGTGTCTGTAAGAAATCCAAAAGTGGAAGTGGGAAAAATGTGTGATGCTGTAGACTGACAGAATAACATCTAAAAACACTTCTTCATGCTCGCAGACCTCCCCAGATCCCTAATTCTATTAACTGATCCCTAAATCTAACTCTACTATGAAATAGTCATCTTTTTCTGAAACTGCTGATGCCTTAAATTTCTGCTTCAGTTCCCACCCGTTAATTTTAACGCTGATAAAAGTTAATCATAAAACAATATGAAGAGAAATTATGAAGCTGCTTAATCTATATAATATACACATAACTATTACAGGAGATTAATAGTGGTGCTCAAGCCTAATCTAATTTAACACATGGAAAAAAACAATTTGAGTTGGCGTTCTTTAATTCATTAGGATCACAAGAGGCTTAATGATTGTGGGGGGAGGGCACTGTTGGATACAGAGACAGTGGACTTTAGGCACACGAACACTGAGCCAAGAACTTTACAGTATTGGCATTAAAAAGCAAACATTGTCCCAATGATGTCCCAACAGTTAATCACCCCTGATATTACTAGCCATTAGATCTTTTAAATATTGAAGAAGTGCACAGAAAGTAGTTAGAGAAGTTGGAGAAGGTGAATGTAATGAAGCTGTTGCTTTTAATTAAACCTCTTAATGGGAAAGTGACATGCAATATATGTGAATAAAGAACTACTGAATCGAAGACCAGTTTGAAATAGTTAAACAATGAAGGTGGGAAAAGTGGGGCTAATGAACTATGTAATAGGTAGATAAATAACACATTGCAACTGATTACTTATTGGTTAGATAGTTCAGAGAATAAATGACTGAAACCATTGGACATTAATTTGTATTTTTTCCTGTACTATGTTCTGGCTGTAATGTAGTGGTTTAGCAGGCACTAGGGAAGTGCAGGTGTCTAGTCTAACTCTAATCGAAAACCTCCATCTTTATTTGACCTAATGTTTCTGCTATTGTGAATCATATTTTATTCAGGAATAGTCATATGTAGAGATTCTTGTGATCCTCTGGTGATCCTCTTGGGCTGATCTGTTTTGACAATAAAATATTAAAAAGTCTGTGATAAATTAGGACATTTTAAGCGATTGTGAAGAAGAGAGGTTGTGATTTATTCACCCTGGCACAGAAAATGGGATGTTGCTGTATTTTTTCAACACAGCATTAGACAGTGAGATGAATGGTTGCATTAAAAGATAAAAGAAATTGAACAAGAATTGAATACAAAGGACAACATGAAAGCACTGTGCCTGCGATATGAACTATATTTCTATCCGGGACGCATAAACACTGACCTGAGATACCATCCCACCATGTTTCTTCTCTCTCTGTCTTCAGTGCCAACTAGCCTTTCACCACCGCTTCCTAGACAATGGCGTACACTCATGAAAAATATCAACATTTAATTTGAACTTTCATAATTCGTTTTTTAATTCCTACCCAATTCCATTACAAGCACATCGCCAATAACACCAAATCTGTCTGAAATCTTCCAAAAGAGTTTCTGTCTTGACATTGAAAAAGAAAAACATCAAAACTCTGCCTGCATTTTCTGCGGTTGTTGCTAATTTTGCCATTCTTTTCGGTCCTCATTGTAGTAAAAATGATAAGGGCAAGCTAGAGAGGCGTGCCAGTGGCACGGTGTCACGGTGAAGGATGTGAACAAGCGTGATAGTGATCTTTTTCCTTTTTTCTGTCAGAACAGACATCCGTTTGGATTCAGCACACACACTATCACTCTCCCTGCCTCACAGAGAGCTTTCACAGTCAGTACAACCTGAAGAACAACCTTTATCATCATTTGTTTTCATTACAATGTAGCACATTAAACTACAGCCCACATGCCTTTTGCTTCGCATATGCCAGTATTGATCTGCCTGCTGGACAGTAAGTTAAATCTCTACGTTTGGGCTTTCACCTTGAATCATGCATGGAGATCTGCCAGGCAGCTTCCAGGCAATTTGCATCATACTAACAGCAAACAGTGTTTTCCTAATAGGACTGTCACCATGGTGGTATAGAACCCATCTAAACACAGCACTTTCCAAATGGCTGATTAGCTCTACTACAAAGACACTAGTAACGTTTTGTATGTACAGATTAATGACAAGGCGAGTACTTAATGTGAGTTGTAGTGGCTCTGAGTATAAAGAACATAAGAAGCAATGAAATATTAAGTTCCCTAGAGTTGTATCCATTCCAATGTGTCGTAAAGTCTCATGGCAATATAAAAGCAATATACTTTAACAAATCTATGACCTTATTAAAACAATCTGACCTTTATCTTTACTGGACCCAGTATACTCATAGATAAAACACTACACATGCTCATTCTCAGAATTTGCGTCCGCTGTCAAATTTATTTGGGAAATGTATGAAGGTAAAGACAGATGGAAGTTGTCAAATTGAATGATAAAACTGCATACATCACTATAATGTGACATCTGATCCTATCATTTGCCACGTTTCATGCATTGGGCTGTAAATTATGTTGCGCTGCAAGCACCTCTACTCTCCACCATGCACATGCACACCAAAATACACACACATACAAACACACACGTAGTACACAGAATCTGAGGTTGATGGCATGATGAGATTAGCTGAATCAGCGTGGTTTGTCAGACAGATTTAAAAGTAAAATTTCCAGCATCTATCCCAATCCCCAATCACTCACACCTGAATGGTGTTGCTGACTGCCAAAGTCTGAATGGTTTCTTACATTAATGGACATATTGTGGTTGTTGGGCTGCTGGTAGGGAGCAAATGTGCATTGCATGGTTGCAATTAAAGCCTGCTAAACCATGAACTGTGCTCTAGTCAGCTACAAAACCATGAAGCAATATAGATCACTCAGGTCTTGTTCCATTGGGACAAAAATCATACTTTTTGGAGTCCTCTAGTCTGATGAAACAAACTTTACTTTTGGCCATAATGACCACTGATATGTTTGAAGGAACAGGAAGAGGCTTGCAAGGAATATCACTATCCCAACTGTGAAGCACCAGGGTGGCAGCCTCATGATGTGGGGGTGCTTTGCTGCATGGGGGACTGGTGCACTTCACAAAATAGATGGCATCATGAGGAAGGAAAATCATTTAGATATATTGAAGCAATAGCTCAAGACATCCGTCAGGAAGGTAAAGCTTTGTTGTTAATGGGTCTTCCAAATGGCCAATGACCCCAAGCAAACTTCAAATGTTTTTGCAACATGGCTAAAGTAAAACAGAGTCAAGATATTGGAGTGGCCATCACAACACCCTGACTTCAATCCTATAAAAAATGGGTGGGCAGAACTGAAGAAGCATGTGCAAGCAAGGAGGCCTACACACCTGATTCAGTTACACCCGATTTGTCAGGAGGAATGGGCCAGAATTTATTGTGGGAAGCTTGTGGAAGGCTACCCAAAAAGTTTGACCCAAGTTAAACAATTTTAAGGCAATGTTATCAAATACTAATTGAGTGTGTCAACTTATGACCCTCGCAGACATAACTCATTCTCTCTGCTATTATTACCACATTCTTAAAGTGGTGATCTTAATTGACCTACAACAGGGAATGTTTACTAGGATTGAATGTCAGGATTGTGAACAACTGAGTCTCAATGTCTTTGTCTAGGGTGTATGTAATCACTAGTCATACTGGTTTTCTGCCCATACTTGCAACCCCTCCTCAGATAGCCTTGTTAGCTATCTGATAAAAATACATCTTGAGGGCAGAGCTGTTTGAAGACCCTGCCCAATTAGATATGATACGCAAAAGGGGGCTGTAATTTACATTTTCTTCTATCAAGCGACAGATGGATTTATATCACCAATGCCTCGGATCAGACGGGAAACACAGCGCAAAGGCAAACATTATTCATTCAACACAGCTGCATGCATAATATATAATAAATATTCTATGTTCAATAGAAATTTTATCTCTAAGCTATGTATCCCACTGCATGGAAATGTAAGCAAATTGTGTACAGTTAGACAAACTTTTAGAGCAGAGTGTATTTTGCAGAAGCTTAATTTCAGGCTAGATTTATGAATATAGTCAATTTGATTCAAATCCAGTTTGGCACAGAAAAACAAGCCCTGCTTCCACACACACAGGAAGATATGTTCATAGATAGCATTTTTTAAACATTTTGAGGCTGAGAGCATATTTGAAAATATTGGATTTTTGCTAAGAAAAGAAAAAATGGGTCAGAGTAACATTTGCAATAGAGACACAATAACACAGGAGAATCAAGAAGAATGTTGGATGGATCAAAAGAGAAAAGATGATCTGCATAAAATTTCTAAATTATGCCATAAATGTATATTTTCTTAGTTCTGTATTTAGGGCAGCCTTTTCTGTTTTTGCATACACAAAGAAATTAATATTTTGTAGGTGTAATCAAATGTGTCATGCAGTGAAGTTTTTTATTTTAGGCTAATTGTGGTCAGATTTGTTCTACACAGCGCTGTAGTTGGAGCAGTTCCTGTTCTGTGAGGTTCTTTCCAGGTCAACACAATTAAAAAAGATGGTTTGGATACAGTGAAGGGGAGAACACTCTGTATTCTGATCACGTGTACACTCTCAGCTGCCATCAGCCAGTTTTAAAGGCCAGGCTTTGACTGCAGGCCTCCCAGGCCAGGCAGAGCACAGGGTTATGGCCAGTACAAGGCTGGCTGGCTGGGGGGGGTGCTGATAAATAATATATGGTGGATTCTATGAACAATAGTAAGTACACAAAAGCATAAAAGTGTTATCAAATGTGTAAAATTTCAGCACTGTCTGCAGATGTGTGTAACTCCAATATCACACAAAGCTTTCATTCAAAGCTTTACCTTTGTACATGAAATACCATTTTAAAATGTTTCTTGTGAACAGGCACCACAAAACAACAAAACATAGACTTCTGTAAATGTCCAATGTTCAATGTGCCAGGTATAAATGATCTGCACTGGTTCGTGTGGGAGTGGAACTTCAGTAGAATGCTTTAATACACTTTTGTTTTTATTTTGTTAATGCAACTGATTGTAATGGACAAAATTCCAAAAGAGTGATGTGCGAAAAAGGTTGTTCGCTAACATGTCCAACCAAAGGTATATATTATGTCGAAGGGAATACAGGCCACTATACTCCAGATGTTTCCATCTAACTATTAAAATGAAATAGCATTAGAAAGACTTTGTATTGGTACCCATTAGCTGTATTGTGCTGAATGACACCATTGAACAGACACCTTGAACTGAGAGCTTGTCTGTACCTTTACAAATACACCATGTCTCAAATGTGGTTTAAGTGTAGTCATTGTAAAGAAATGTAGCTAGCTATTAGAGCAAAAGGGAGAAAGGCTGGAGCAAAATAGACAGAATAATAGAGCAATTTCTAGAGCTTTCCAGTAGTAATTATGTCTAATTGTGATTCCGGCGTGGCTCCTGAGGTTCAGCAGTGCCCAATAGGGTTCACCTACTGTACGCTTCATCTGCTCAGCACTTCTCCACTTCCAGCACACAATGCCTGTAGGACTCATTAAGTATTTTATGTGGACTATGGAGTTTCTAGAGTCTCTAAGGTTCAATTGTGGATTTGATACTGTAAATTATAGAGTGGAGTGGTCAAAAGCATCTCAGAGGAACCATAGAAACAGTGTGGAATCCTTTGCATTCCCAGATGGCATTGTTTTCCTACAGCACACATTTAGATTTCAAAGAAACAATAATACTGTTTGACATGACTGCACAGACTGATTCTATTAGCACGTTTCATCTGAGATCTACATGTAAATTCTTCCTCAACAATAGATAAAAACAGATAACGTCAAAAAAGACATCCTGCTTGAGTTTAGCAATGCAAATCTGCTTATTGAGAAAACATGACTTCTGACAATAAGATACAACCCTGATATTTGTTTTTTTTTACCTTATTTTGTTCCCCTAATACTAAAATTGTGCCAGAATTAAACCATGTAGCTTATTTATGACCTAATTGTAGGTAAATAATTAATTCTCCCTGGTCGATTGACACTCTAGAGCGTCAAACGCGGTTATCTCGTGAACCATACATGCATACCGTACATTGGAAAAAGTAGAATAGGCGCACATAATGAGTGATTTCTCATCTCTGTGGGTTTATCAGAGCCAGAGATATCGCCCCTCAAATCCGACGATGGTCTTTCTATTTGACTAAAAATATCACAGTCAGGATGTAGGAAGTGAAAATGACAAAATAACAAATTTAGAATGATGTACAACATCATCCTGCAAAAAACATTTTTGGAGAGGGGATTTAGCTGGGTTTTAAAAACGTGTAGAAATCTAGTTAGAAATGAGTGCAGCATTTTGATGTTGACTTGTTTGTATGGCCCCCAAACATTGCACACTGATCCAGGAGCCCTGGGGGCTTGACGCTATCCAATAAAAAGACTTATTCATCATGTTTTACATGCTTTTACACATAAAAAACAAAAAATATACATATGTTCTTAATTTTTGTTGTGATACATATTTAAAAAAACATAAAATTAACAGACCCAGGATGCTTGATTTTATTTATCCATGTTGTAACCATGGGTCTTCTGAATCCAAAACCAGAGGCCAAAAAAGTCAACATTTTGCCAGGCGGACTTAAGCTCACCAAGACCCTGGAGGGTTAAATACTTTTCTAGAGTTAAGTATTACTCGTAGTTTTGACAACGTCAGATTAAACAATACTTTGTGGAATAAAATATTGGTAACACTTTACAATAAGGCTCCCTTTTAAAGGGTTTATAAATGGTTTACAATTAGATTATAAATTTAACAAATGTGAAATTAATTAACTCAAAAATATATGGACATAATAAATGAGATGCCAGGAAACATCTAAATGAATGAACCCAGTGAACTGATAAAAAATTATCCTGGCTGATGGAGAAGACCAACTAAGTTAAGTATCCTATATGAAGATTAGCAGTTGAGATACATGTGGGCTCACTATTTGGCAAGCATCATGGGACAGTTGCCTTTTTAATTGAACGAGGTATACCATATTGTTAATTATTTAGAAATGGTTTACAACATAATTTATAAACGAATTATAAACCATTCATAAACCCTATATAAAGGAGCCTTATTGTAAAGTGTTACCATATTACATAACATACCCAACTTGTTATACACACCCAACTTGTTACATGCACCAGCTTGTTATACACACCCAACTTGGTATACACAACCAAATATTGTTTTGGCATATGGTTCTGTACCTTAGGGCAACCACATGTACATAGTAAGATAGTGAATATATATTTATTCTATTCACAACATGTAACAGCAGTTATGAATATCAATAATCCTGAGCGATGGGCCTGGCACCAAATACCAAAACCACCCAGCAAACCACAACCACACAGAACCAACAAACCCTGATGCAAGAATCTAGGCTTCTGCAGGTAAGCCCACTCACATCTTAAATATGCAACGTAATTACCACGTGACTAATTATGGCTGATAGATTTATGCCTATCAGCTGAGTAGGACAAAAACACTCCCTCCGGTTCCCTGGCCGAACAGGCTAATGCAAATATTAGAAGTGGTAATAGTGGTAGTAGTAGTGGTAGTGATAGCACAACCGTAAATCTCGGAATTTCTCCCAAATTACGTTCTCAGGAAAATATTTTGAAAACCTAAATTACGTTATATGCCAACATTATTAGGGTGTTTTTACGTTTGAACTGCACATTTTGTTATTAGGCTATATTTGTACTTCAATTACGTTGCTCCGGTACATTTCATTTAGCGAATTTATGTGAGAACATTCCATACATTCCATAGCGTTCTAAATTATATTGCAACATTCACAGTTAAGGTTAGGTAGGAGGATAGTAACGGTTAAGGTTAGGCATGAGGTTATTAATGGTTAGAGTTAGGCATTAGGTTACTAATGGTTAAGGTTAGATATGACATTACTGAGGTTAAGGTTAGAATTAAGGTTAGGGTTAACTTTACAAAAACCGACAATGTAGAACAAAACACACACAAAGTGCCGGTCTGGATTTGAACTCGCGAACACTGGCATGCAAGTCGCAGATTTATATGCCCGACCACCATCCCCGACATCCACCCTAGAGTGTTCAATTTAGTTCCCTACAAAGGTAATTGACCCTCTCATACGTTCATATTTGACATATTTCGGTTTTACAAAATAGTTCCCTCAGAACGTATTTAATGTGATTTAGGGCTGTGATAGCACTAGTATTATTATTATTATTATTATTATTATTATTATCAGTAGTAGCAGTAGTAGTAGTAGTGGTAGTAGTAGTAGTAGTAGTATTAGTATATGTGAATTGCATAACAGCTTAAAATTAAACATGAGGATGTTTGCTTGGATCATACATCCTAAAAGCTTGTGGATTACTTTATCTAAAAAAAAACAGATTGCTTTGGCTCAACTTCTTCCTCTCTAAACATATCCAGTAAGTGGTTCTGCAGAGAGATGTGGTGTGGTTCTCTGCCTGGTTTCTCTATTAATGACCTCATTGTCACAGCACCATGAGACAGAGTCAAGTGACATTAATGTCAGATTAAAGAAATCACTGCCAGACGTTTGGGATTTTCTTAAAGGGGTTATAAATGCTATGAATCAGGATTTTTCTGTCAAAACATTGAACTGAAATCTCTGCAAAGTTAAACACAAATGAATCAGTGCAACAACTGTGGCGCAGAGAGGTTATAAGGATTATCCTAAAGCAAAGTGGCAAAAGAGCACTCCCTGATTTTGCAGGAAGTGAGAACATACCAACACAGGATTCCTGTATGAATCACATCCTGCTGAGAGTATTCATAAATGATTTACATTTGCTTTCAATACAATAAATGTGTGTCCATTGTTGATATCCTAACATGTTCCAAGGGCATAGCAAGATATACCCTACAAACAAAACCTGGATCTTAACCAGCACTGACTACTTCCATTGCTTGTATATTTGTTACCTTATCTACCGTAGTATCTGCAGTTAAGAGTGTTTTTTTTATAGAAACAGAGGTCATTCAAGTGAGTCCCTAGACAGTTCTTTGATGATAAAGTAGTTTTCATAAAAAGATAGTAAAGATGTTTTCAAAGTCAAAAACTGAAATGTGAGATTTCTCTGACAACCATTCTGTACTCATAGAACTGTGAGTTTCCAGAGATAGCACTCTCTCCTCTCACTGAAAACATACTGTACCTCAAACCCAACCGTAAATCTCAGAATTTCTCCCAAATTACGTTCTCAGGAAACTATTTTGAAAACCTAAATTACGTTCTATGCCAACCTATTTAGGGTGTTTTTACGTTTGAACTGCACGTTTTGTTATTAGGCTATATTTGTACTTCAATTACGTTGCTCCGGTACATTTCGTTTAGCGGATTTATGCGAGAACATTCCATACAT
>JACXGM010031681.1:0-13018 GCA_016801145.1 Umbra pygmaea
GGTAGAGACTTTGCAAGGTTCAAAGCAATGACAGTTTCGAGTATGTTAATGTTTTCATATTATCAAATTTGGTTGATTGATTGTATTATTAAAAATCCAAGCCGCAATTCCCCTGGCTGGCCACTGTTCGTCACCATTTTATCGGCGTTTCTTGCCCTCCAGGTATCCATGGTAATCACGTGACTGCAAAGTATGAATTAGGGAATCAAGTGTTCTGAGCTATCCCATTATGCGATTGGTTCCGAGGTGGTCACGTGTTTCGTGGACTCCATGTTGGAGCCCAACATTCAGCTGATTCCCATTGACATATTGCAATGTTATAAATTATTGAAAAAATGACATGAATCACTGAAAAAATGCCCAAATGTTGCGCGTTTGGCTGTAATGAAAGACCGGGAAGCGGCAAAACAAGTTCCCCCTGTGAACCAGAAAGGCTAAAAGTGAGGGAGCTGTATGTAACGAATATAATATTCGAAGGTTTTATCGATGTCTGTTAATAATAATAATAATAATAGCCTAACAATGCAGTACGTTACAATGCAGCACCAGTTACAGTTACAATTTTCACCATCGAGTAAGTTAACCTGTCCTTGGCGATGGATGAACTACGAAAGGTTACGTCAGGACTCGGAAGACTGAAGAAAAAAAAGGTAAACACTGCTCAAAGACTAATTAGGCGAGTGGTCACTCACTACGAATAACATTTTTTAGAGGTGCATTTATGATATAGAAGGTAAATATGCACTGGAATATTTCTGTAAGGGTCTTTTACATATTGACAAACGTTGATAATAACATGTTTGTGCCTGTTAATAGTGGAAATAAGCGATTTATTTAAAGATAGCAAATTCGCCCCATAGCTACACTGTAGAGTCATCTGACGATGGTCTCCAATATGGCGCTCATGATTTGAGTTGGCCAAACTCTCTATATATATGGCTCTGCATAACATGAGCCACTAGCACCCTCTTGTGTCTGTCTGTTTTTACTGGACATTCTCACATCCCATCACCACTCGTCATGTGTAATTGTCCTTTTCACCTGTTGATCATGATCCCAGGCCCTATCAGTGTATACACACCTGTGTTTATTAGTCCATTGTGAGTTATTGTTCTATGTGCGTTGTTCCTCTCTTAGTGAAGGATTGCAACTAGGCATATTTCTTTGAGGGTCACGTTGCCTGTATGTGGACGCAAATATTTACTTATACGATAGTGTTCTCTCGGTTGAGCATTATCCCTGCCTTGCGCGGCAAGCTTTATTATTTGGGGATATACTGTTGTCAGTGTCGGGTATAACGCGTTACTAAGTAACGCGTTACACTAGTCAGACTATTTTTAAAAAAAAGTAACCTAACGTGTTACTTTCAAAATTCAAGTAATTAGTTACTAGTTACATTTATAATGAAAAAATTTGTTACATTTATGTTATATTTTTATAATTTATTATCCATTTTTGAATCCGTATTTCATTAGTGTGCCTCCACGCCAATCAAAAAAAGCAGCGATCTTGCACTTAAAATTGTACTGCGCAGAGTTATGCAGATCGGAGTTTAGCAAAATTGAAGAATTCATAGCCTACATTTTAACAGCTGGAAATATTCACATTACTTCAAAACTATCAAAAAGCACCTGTCGAGTGGGAATATAATGGAAAGCTTATCATCGTTCGTCTCACTCAAATGTTTTGGACCGAAATTGCTTTTTTCTTCTATGGCGTCTACAACGAGTGGAAGTATGTTATTTTCAAGTTATATTTTCCCCAGTTAATCGAATAAACACGTGTTGAAAACTTGCATAATGTTACAGAAAATGTCCAATGTGCTTTTACAGGCGATGAGAACGCACTTTATGGAAGTTTTCTACATACAGTAGGCTACATAAGGTGCGCAAGGATTCAACATGCACTCGGAAACGTGTGTATTTGTGCCAGTAAACACACATTCAGAATGCTTATAATTCTGCCACCCAACAGATCTAAACTGTACCCTTTAGACCAGAGGTGGGCAAACTATGGCCCGCCGGGTCCTTTGATCTGGCCCACAAGGCATTTTTACCCTCCACAGTCTCCTGCGATTGTATCGCGATTATCTCATGAACCGTATATGCTAGCAACTAAAGCTTGGTAACATTTGGAAAGATAAGGATCAGCCGAAAAGAATTGGAAAAGAAAGGTGATGTTTTTTTTTACTTTTGCCTTTTTTACTAAACACATTACAGACAGGAAGTAGGACGTGAAAATGACAAAATAGCAACGCAGCAATGATGTAAGACATCATCCTACACAATACCAACATGGTACCAATATGGTTGGAAAGAGGGGGTTCCGCTGATAAAATAATGCTAATGCAAATAATGAGGAGTGGTTCGTCCATGTGGATTAATGACAGCTGGAGATCACAAAGTTGGGTACTTTTCACTGACTATATTTTGGTAAACTAAAAACAATACAGTCCAACAAGGAAAAACAGATAACATACGTAACTGTGTAGGGGGCGGGGTTAATTTAATGAAATAACATTTCCTATTTTTCATGCATATAAAATGCGGCCCTTTACTTGGTTTCAAAAGCTCAATGTGGCCCTCAACCTAAAATAATTGCCCACATCTGCTTTAGACTCAATATTTCTGGTTAAGGCCTGCTCAATGTATTCTCCATGTGACTACATTCATTTCAGTAGCATTACTAGTAGTTAAATTCCATTGCATATTGTATGAAACTCAAAATATTTTTTTATCTGTATTTCTTTACTCAGTTAAAATTTGTTATATACTCAGACATTGAGATGAAATTTGGTTTAAATACAAACACTCACACATTCATCAGAAATAAACTGATCGTATTGATCAATTGGATCATGCCCAGAGAAAGTAGTTACCACAAGTCTGCACTCGACATGATCAGGCAATCACTATCTAGGGGCGGCAAGGAGGCCTAATTGTTTAGGGCCCATGATTCATTTTTGAAGAAGCCCCCAGAAGAATGGTTCAACCCCCCCCCCCACACACACACTACCAAGGTGAAGCCTTTATCATTCTGTTTTTGAGCAAGAAAGTTAAGTCTAATTGCACCAAGGTTGTTTCTGTAAATAATAATTATTTCTTAATTAACTTACCATTAAAATTGATTCAAATCGTTTAAATATTTGGGAAGGTTAATAAATGATACTTTTTTGTCCAATGAGTATTGTATGATACTAAACCTAGACACACCAAAAAGCATATGTAAAAAGCATTTTTTAAAGTAACTTTAGCAAGTTTAATTAGTTACTTTCAAAAAAGAGTAACGCAGTAACGTAAAGTAGTTACTTTCAATAAAAAGTAACGCAGAAGGTAACATAGTTACATTTTGGGGAAGTAACTAAGTAGTAACTAGTTACTTTTTAAAGTAATGTTCACCAACACTGACTGTTGTCCCATTCAGCTTAATTATCCAAGCACAATGTTATGATGTCTAATACTGTAGTTCTAGTTTAGGGATCTGCACAGTAGAAGAGCAGAAGTGCGAGCATCTTTTTGCGCGTCTTTTGTTTCAGTTAATAGAAGTGTTGATTGTTCTCGGTTTGTGTTCGCAATAATTTAAAGAAGCTTCCGAATGGATTATCGCATTTGCCTTCTGTCGTTTTCCTCCAACATCTGTTATAATGGCTAGTATGAAATTTGCTGTTATTACTGCGCAGCCTCACGCTGAGCGTGGCGACGTAGATGTGCCGTGAGCAACGTGTCTGAACGTTTCTTTGCCAAGAGAAATCTAAATAATTCTGAATCTTGCCTCTTGCAGAGAAAGGAGAGTGTGAGTAGGAATTGTCCATGAACATAGGAGCAGAAGCAACTTTTGTATTCTGATTAATTATTTTGTAATTTTGACAGTATGCCTCCACATCCCCCCGATTGCCTGTGAGCTTCTCCTGGACAATACAGTAATTTCTCTACTGTGCGACAGTAAATTGCGTGGTTATGACACAATAGTTAGCATATTTTCACAAAACAGCCGCTACAAGGCCATAATGTGGTATGCAAGGTAATGTAGCTTTTTATACATTGTCCTGTTTCTTTAGAAATAAACAATGGACAAATAGACCACTTCGGATGTAAAAACTTTGGATGTAAATTTATTTGCTGTCAAAGTGACCCCTAAAATGAATGGAAAACTATGGAATGCTAATGTGAGGTGATAGCCAGGTAGCATCAGAATCCACCCAGGGCTGCTTCAACTTTCTGGTCCAAGCCTACCCCCTTGGAAACAGCCCGTTGTTTGTTTTTCAGACATGATTGTATCGATTAATTTCTTAACGATCAATTAATCAATCGTCAAATAATCAATAGCATCCCTAGTTCATAATAAACATGCCTGGTTAAATAAATGTAAATACTATTTTAAAGGCATGGACTATCGTTTCAAGGACACTCAAAATAATAGCTTTAACAATGTTTTTTTCCAGATGAGGCAGGACAGATTAAGTTCAGGAAACAAAAAATCACTGTTGTAGCAACTACATCTTTACCCTAATTAATACCCTAGTTGATTTTATATAAATAGAAATCAATTCAATTGTTTTTTTACTTTTTTAATACTGAGTGTTCATCCCATCCCATTTTTCCTGGAACAGCTGTCTTCTGAGAAAAAGCACAGAGTGACCGGGAAATGGGAATTACAGCCAGGAAGGACCACGCCACGTGATGTGCTGTGAGAAATAACCACCCGTGAAGACCAGGAGGGCAATTACTTCTCGGTCAAAACACCTAAATAGGGAATAATTGCAATTCCAGTTTGGTCTTTTGTTGTACAGCAGAAAAACACTCAGTGGTGAGCGTGTGTTCTGTACAACCGGAGCTAATTCTCAGTGGAGATGATAATGGACAATCACTCCTCGCTCTGTTGCTTCTCCAGCGACTTCCCTATAACCCCAGTAGTGTTAGGGAGAAAAGAGATGGAGAGAGAGAACTGCTTTACGTCAGTCTCTACTCAGCTGACCTGGAAGACTTGGACCAAAGGGGAGTTAATCAATCTTTTTTGATTCTTTTCAAATGTAAAAAAAATTGCATTATATTGCAATATTCAATGTTTAAGACAAGCAATACAATACATAAAAATGAAAAGAAAAACAGAGTATAGACTATATAGGACTGTACATGTACAGTAAATGTTTAAGTTGCAATTGAATTGTCCACAATGTTATTTGTAGAGTAGTGGGGGGGTACTAACTGTTAAGGTTAGGCATGACATTACTGAGGTTAAGGTTAGGATTAAGGTTAGGGTTTACATTACAAAAAAGCAGACAATCGCCTGTCTGCATCACGCTGCAATGGAGAACAAAGCACAAAGTGTCCATCTGGATTTGAACTTGCGAACACCGGCATGAAAGTTTATACGCCCGTCCACCATCCCAGACCCCGACCCTAGCAAACACTACGCTAATAACATGGTACTTCATGAGCGTCATGTGTTCAAATTTAACGTTATTTGGTTTTTGAAGGTGTTGATGGAGACAGAGTTGCATGTGGCGGATGGGAGTTTCATAGTTTGAGGGCAGCAACACTGAAAGCCCGGTCCCCCATGGTACAGAGTCTAGTTTAGAATGTTAAAAAGTCCAGAGCCAGAGGAGTGGAGAATACGGGAGGGTGAGTGTATAAAGAGGAGTTCAGAGAGGTATAAGGGGCCAGGCCATGAATTACCTTATCAGTGAGGAGCAGGATCTTGTAGATCATGACAGTGTTCCCAGGGTTTGGTGCATGTAAAAACCCTGGCAGCAGAGTTCTCGACATACTGAAGCCTATCCAGGGCTTTGCCTGACACCCCAGATAGGACTCCATTTCAGTAGTCTAGATGTGATGTTACAAAATGATGCACTTGACTCGGAACCCTAGATCATAAATATATATACTGGATGTGTGACGTCACCCCTTGGTTTGTGGAAATCTGATTCGAGTTATCGAATTTGCCATTTTGGGCGCAGACATCTTGGTTGCGAATGTGAGGATTTTAGACCGGAGGGAGACGTAATCTAGCTAGCTAACTTATATTAATTACACAGTAAAAACGGCTGTGTTAAATCAACACCCTAAGTGTCAATTTGGACCTATATAAACACTGAGAGTGTTAATTTAACACTTAGGGTGTTGATTTAACACAGCTGTTTTTACTGTGTAGGATGCCAACAAAAAACATTATAATAACAAAAAGTCAAACAAAATGTAACGTTACTTAATAGAAAAACTGAACTGCTGACTCCTTTGAGTGTCTTGTCGTACATCCGAACGCCATAGCCATGCCGTAAAACACTCCCTGTTTTATCGCCAATCATAAAATCAATGAGATTATAATTTAAAAAATGTACATTATTCTGTATTGCAGAAGAATTAAAACTAGCGACTGGGACCATAAACTCATTATGAAAAAGTTTACTGCAGTAATAAATCAAGGGTGAAGTGAGTCTTATTCTCATAGACTTCTACAGAAACCAAGCTCTTTTGCAACCAGACGTGTCGCCCCCAGCTGGAATTCAGATAGAATGCAGGTTTAAGGCACTTCCGCATTTGCATCATTTTACCAAACCGGATGCTCGCCCTGTGCTCGGAACCCAGATTGTAGAGGTTCAAACAGGTCATGATTGGTCATGTGACACTGTAGTTGTTTTTCAGTGTAGTTGTTTTTCCGTGAAGCGGGAACAGCACCAGAAAGCATAGAGGAATTCACAATACACACCACAAGAGGGCAGAGGGAAGGTAGACAAGCCTTTACCAGGGAGGTGGGCATGAGATCTAGTGGGAAGGTAAGGGGTCTAGATCTGGTGATCAACTCTGCAATCTGGGCTCCATCAACAACAGAGAAGGCAGAGAAACGGCCGTCTGGCTGGAGGACTGAAGGTGTAGAACCAGCCTCAACCTGAGACTGGGACATGGTAATGGGGGATGAATGGTGTTGCTGGTAGATAGATTTGGTTTTACTCTGAAAGAAATACAGAAACATCAGTGATGTGAGAAGTGTCCAGGGGCCAGAGTTGTCTATTGTTGGTGGAGAAAAGCATTCTTTTTTTTCATTCTGGGATTTCCTTGTTGGTTATTGATTATGGCAGAAAAGTAGACTGATTTGGCCTTGGAAAGAGCGGCCTTGTGGTCCTTGACATGCTCTCTGTAGGCCTCTAGATGTACTGTTAGAACAGACTTTTTATATAGCCTCTCAAATTAACAGCCATCTGACTTTAAAGTACAGAGCTCATTTGTAAAACAAAGGCCAGGGAGAGAGAAGGAAACAAACTGGATTTTCAGCAGGGCAACAAAGTCAAGGGTGGAGGAGAAGAGTGTGTCATAGTGAGGAAATCAGAGGCTCAGGGCAGTTCTGCGTTTGAAGCCTGTTTCCTAGGACTGTGGTGTTGACATATTTTATATTCCTGTATGTAATGTACTGTTTTGCCCTCAGCATTGTTAGATGGATGGACACATTACACAGGATGGCAAGATGGTAAGAGACGACAAGATCCAAACCATGTAATTTGGAGGGGGCAAAACCTGTTGAGCACACAAGGTCCAGTACATGGCCTTTATTATGAATGGGGAATTGGACATGTTGTGTGATATTGAAACAATCCAGGACAGACAAAATCTCAGCAGAAACAGCACAACTGTCTGAGTCAACATGGATGTTAAAATCACCCAATATAAGAGTCAATGGTGACATGGAACAGACAGTGGTGAGGATCTCTGAGATAAACACAGAGGAAGGTGTTGGAGCGCAGTAGATTAAAACAACTTGCTGAGGTTGAGGACCAGCCAGCTGAAAAGCCAGAAATTCAAATGACATGTTATTGGTGTGAGAATGAGCTTCAATTTAAAGTTTATGTGATGTATAATAGCAAGCCACCCATCCCAAACCACAGAACAAGGCTTCTGGTACACATAGCCTGGTGGTGTGACTTGATTAAGTACCATGAAGTCATTAGGCTGCTGCCAAGCTTCTGTTAAACCCAACCAGTGTTGGGTATAGTTACTTTTAGGAGTACTTTTTAGTTACTTGATGAGTTCACAAGTTTTGGGAAGTGCCTATTTGAGACAAAATCATCAGATAAATGGAGTTCATATCTTACTGGTGAACATGATTTATATGTTCTTTACTCTTTCTATTTGTTTTATAGGTCACTGTAAAGAAATGAACTCTGATAATTTTGTCTTAATTAGGGACTTCCCAAAACTTGTGAACTCAACAAGTAACTAAAAAGTACTCCTAAAAGTAACTATACCCAACACTGAACCCAACACATAAATCTTATCAATTACAACATCATAAACGAGTGGTGATTTGTTGTTAAGAGAATGGTTGCTCAGCAGAGCAAAGGAGGTGGAGTTTTTCATGGGAAAATTGGTAGGAGGATGTAAAAAGATAGCCACTTTATATTAGGCTTTAAGCTGGGGTTGATTAATCCCTTTGCCCTCATTTATGACTTTTTTTGGGAGTCGGGCACTCCCAAAAAGAGGAATACGATGTCCGAGACATGAAGAAATCCCTTTCTAGGCCTGAGGGAGGTTGGTAAATGGTCTGGGATAGAGTAAATTCCCACAGCAGAAAAGCCAAGGCAGCAGTAAAATCTACATCCACAGAGATTAATCCAGGCCTAAAGAAACAGAGGATGAGTCTACATGGTTCTCACTCTTCAGTAACTCATACAAATACAGAGTTGATAGATCCAGTCAGAAGACACAACAGATAAAGTAAATTAATGAAAAACTAAGTGGAAAACAAAACAAATTTGACGTAAATTAGCGACTCACAATTAAAAAGTTTAGAGTCTCGAAATATCTGCCTGGGAGCAGATAATATAAGTATCGAAATCTGCCTGGGAGCGATGGGTCTTCAATTAACCTCCACTATATCTTGCGCTCATCTTGGACTTTCAAGGTGATCAACAGAGTTCATTACTCTAAGTCCAGACTGTCTAGAATATACTCTATGGTGAATGATGTTTGTGACAAAAGTCATTCCTCCCCGTGTAACCTCTACCACATGAGTTCTCTTGCCCTAAACTGAGCAACTACTGGAATTACATATTTCATACCCTATCCAAGGTACTTAAAATAGATCTGACTCCATGCCCTCTGATTGCAGTGTTCAGAATCCCAGGGGACTCTCTTTCATTAAGCTATAAAAACTCTGATATCATTGCTTTTACCTCATTATTAGCCAGACGCAAAATATTGCTCCAGTGGAAATCTTGTCAGCCCCCCTTAGGCTCTGGTTAGCTAAGTGAGGTTGTGTCTTTTTTACAACTTGAGAAGATTAAGTATACCGTGAGGGATCATAATCCAAATTCTTAGATAAATGGAAGAATTTTATTTCTTATTTTAATAGTTTAAGTATACTTCCCTCAGATCTGCCATAATCCATAGGTCACTATACCACAAAGACTAATTTACTATTATTGTATTTATGCATTTGTATGTTTTTATGTATGTTTGCATATTGTTTATCTGGGTGTTCAATGTGGGGCACAAACGCGGCTAGCAATATACAGAGCGTACGCATGGTTCAACCATACACATCCATCATGTACGACACATAACGAGGTGAAGACTTAATCAATAATGAACTTACATTGTCCGTCAGACTTCTCAATAAACTATAGCTGAAACCGTCACTCACTCAACAGGGAACTAGTCCACAATAACACGCGTCGACAATTCCAGAACACTGGGATTAAATAGGCGTCTTGATGACTCATCACGCGCCGATGTGGGAGAGCCCCATTCATGCGTAATGAGTAAACAATGAGTAATGAGTAAACAAAAAAGTAACGAGTAAACAAAAAAGCCTACCACAATCCCAGTGCCCAGAGGTTGGCGCAATAAACTAAACACATACACTAACATATAAAATGAGAAATAATATGGGAAACACAGCACATTAGCTCCAATGCCATGACAGCCCTGACAGTCCTGGCCATCGTGACAAGTTTCGAGTGGAGAAACGGCACCAAGTGTGCAGCGTACTCTCACATCCCGGAAATGTGTTTTTAAGTTGCATTGTTTTGCCTGTTCAAAGTTAATTATTAAACCACAATAAGATTAGTTTTTCTACTAGACAATTTGGCTGGCAGGTATTAGTTTTACTGGCTTTTGAAGAAACAGAAAACCTGTTAGAGACCTGTACATATTAGGCTAGTTTTCTAGTGCCCCCATACTGTACGTACAAAGTCACTACATACATTTCAACTGCAACACCATCACACAATATCGCTGTGTTGGACTGTTTCCTGGTTTTCATTATCACCCAGAATCATGATCACTCCCTTCATCGAAAAATGGATTGTCCTGTTTGTTATTCAACCATACACATCAGAGGCCCATATTATGAAGCAAGATTTGGGGTTAGTTAACTTCACGTTTAACCCTGGGTTTTCAGTATCATGACGGGGTTAACCTGTTACCAGAGTTGTAGTGGTAAAAAAGGAGATGACTATAAATTCTGTGATCAGACGGACCACGACCCAATCACCGGTAAGGTGGGCCGCTGCCTACCAGTGTATGTGTATCCTGATCGCTATAGGATATAATTTGATGGTACCAAGGGTATCACTGGTTGTTCCCTCATACGTCACACAATCACTATTCAATTCATACATTAATCTAAGTTCTTGTTAAAAAGACTCAAGAAGGAATAGTATGGTTGAAATCTATAAAGTTTACTAAGTGACAAAACAGAGAGAACAAAACTATTTTAGAGAGAGAGGGAGGCACATATCCAGGGCTTCCAGCGCTATGCGCTGATACATAATGATATTGCATTATGCTCCTGTCTTCGAGTACATTCTCACAGGTGATAAACAACATTCTCTCTCCTCTCTGTTCCTTCTCTCTCAAATTGTCCTGTTTCTGTTTATTCATTCTCTGTTTATCTTACCTCTTTTCCTCCTCTTTCCTCATCTCCTGTCTCTGTGCTCTCTGCAATATTGTCTGTCTCACCTCTGTCTGTAAAATGAAGTTAAAATGGAGAAAAGACAGCTTAGCACACCACATCCTGTCAAGTAGCCGGTCTCATTATACAGCCCATAGGTTAACCCTTTCAGACAAACCATTAAAATAAATTATTTAGCATGCAATAAATGTTTAGGTATCCAGTCTGAATGTTATAGCCTATCTAAACCTTTAAGTTAATTGACTTATTATTCATAAAAATTGAATTTATAGAAAGGCCACTCATTTTTATGTGTACCATTCCATTGCAAAGATCTAGCGGCATACTTCCGCATTAAACCGTTTTGCTCACTTGTTGGTGAAGAGGAAGTGGAGAGTGCTGGATTTAATTGCTTCATAATTCATTTCGTAAGTCATCAAAATATATTCAATAAATGCTAATATTACAATACTCTCTAACTGAAACTCTCAAACTAGTGAGTGAGACACACTTTATGGCCCTACTGACGCATGTTGTCACCGTGACAACTAACAACAATTGCCATTTTGTTGTGCACTAATCGAATGACCACGCCAAACTGTTCAATAGCCTTTCTATTCATTCTATTTCTATGCTTAATACTGTCTCTCTGCCAGTGCCATCTCGAGGAGGGGGATTGCGGACTCCCCCGTCAATCATTTCAAATGGTAGCCAGTCATAGTAAACTAGCCCATGTATTTCTAATAAGGACTTTATTATGTCTGGGATTTGAAGCCATGTAGCATCATCCACAATTAGTTGTGAAGACATTGTACTGTAGATTGCGTTTAATTGGTAAGCTAATTATTATAAATTAAACTCTATTTCAGGCTACACCGCAAATGTGGTTGGTTAATATTATTATAACATTAGCTAGCTGACTAGCAAAGCAAAAACATGAAGTTTAGTAGCTACGGTTTTCCGAGCTCACTCACTTTGGGCTTGTAGACAAGACCGTTTGCTGGCATCAGGAGGAGGGCTGCTGTCTAGACAGAGCTTAAAAAACTGGCGGATATCCATTTTTAAAATCCATTCATTACAGTACATGAGACGCGATGTAGGGTAGGCTGGGGGTGGGGCCGATCTCCTCATTCTCAAATCAAATCAAATCAAATCAAACTTTATTGTCACATAGTCACAAGTAACCAGTGAAATTAGCCATCAACCTGTCCATACAACAAAAACATCACATCGGGTAGACAGGACAGGAAGACAGGGATTAGAAAAAAAATACAGCATTACATGAGGAAAGATGAGGGGGAAAAAAGAAAGGCAGCCCCATATTATGCCCCTTCGGGGGTACAGTGTGGTAACATGGAAAAAAAAAACACCTCAGCAAACATTAGCACAGTCAGTACACTCTGAACAAGACTCGCAACAGGAGTGGTGGGGGCGGGAAAAGGGAAAATGAGGGAACCAGCCAGACAGACAGCCCGCATCCAGAACTGCAGCCTTCGTAGGCGCTGTCCATAGACCCGTCTTATCAGGCTGGAGGGTATGAAGCTGCGAAGGCGGCGGATGGGGGATGGGAGGTGTATCTGTACAAATGTGAGAGAGTTCGTGTGTGTGTGTAGGCCTGGAGATTTTCTGTGTCTGGCAACAGTCCCAAGGTGACAAGTCGGCAGGATGTCGATACGGGGCAGCCTTGGTCCTGTCCCAGACAGAGTCACACCACCAGGTGTCTGGTGATGGGGGGAGGGAACAAAAACAAGAGCATTTCACTGCAGCGCTGTCCGGGAGAAAATGTTATTCCAACCGTGCCTTGTCCAAGGCCAGTGGTTGGTTGTGGGGGAGTCGAAATAGATAGGATGTGTTGACTTCTTGGGGTAAGCAGCCGCATTCCAATCTGCACGTCTGGTCCCTCTTGAGTCAATTTGGTCCATTTTGGTCTCCGAAACGATCCACTTTCCTGTGCAAAGCTGTGAGCTTCTCCGTGATGTTAACCAACTTGTGGTCTATAGACCCAGTCTGAGTGCAAACGGCTCTGCCCACTGTTTCAATCATGACGGGCAGCCCTGTGGGGCAATGAACAGCTGTCACCGTCTTCTTAATTTCACGATAAACCAGGGCAACGCCTAATCCCATCAGCAGAAGA